>JASCZW010002012.1:0-66622 GCA_034211315.2 Aedes japonicus
CACTGAATGTACCTTTAAATCACAAGAAAAATAGTGATAATAGTTTTCATACATAACAAATCAATATATTGTTACCTTCAGGAAAACCAGAAAAATCGCTCTTGTCCAATCTCTCCCATTCATTGCGGAATGATTTGAACAGGGTGTCGTCTGGAGAAATCGTAGCTTTGACCTAGACAAGTTTTGTATGCTGTCATAAGGACCAGCTCGAAAATGTGGTGTCTGCAAGGAAAATCTAGCAACTTTCTTCCAAGCATCCTTTCCAGGATAACAGCAGCGCCATTTTTTTCTCCAGAATTCACACTTGTAGTGTCATAGCATTTGCCACTGATGGTGCCATCAAGATTCCAGCATTTCAAGCTTTTAAAAACTGCTTCCGCTACGGCTTTTCCTGTTCCGGATTCAAGAAACGTGCTGTTAATAATTTGTTCAGTTGCATCCAATCCTGTTACTACAATGGCTATCTTTTCGCTCTTTCGTCGATTGAACAGCAATTGCTTGGAGTCGAAATGGACCACCAATGCTTTGTCCTTCGGAAACTTGTTTTTGATTCTGTTGGAAATTTCTTGGCACACCTTAAAAATGAAAAACAAATTTTAAACATTATTCAAAACATTTTAGAAAAGATGACTCACCGCTTTGCGTTTTCTTTGAAGAGTTGATTTACTCAAACTCAACTTTTCAGATCCAACACCGAAAACAACAGCTGTGGCTGCTAATACACCAACTGCTTCACGATTCGATACCTGAGCTCGATCTAGGTTCTCGATGACAGTATTCGTCAATAGTTCATGCCTTTTGCTTCGACGCAGTGTTTCTCTTGTCTCGTCCACGATAGGTTCTCGTACTGTTCTACTCAGTTGTCTGCTGGATTTCTTGTCAATTTTTCTTGTTTTCTTTTCGTTGCTTTCCTTATAAATTGATGGTACAATATTTTTGAAGCTTTCCGGGAACTCAACCGGAATTTTGTTGATCACCTGTTTGCTCCAGAACTCTGCACGGACATTATCATTTCGTAGCTCTTCTTCGATGTGGTTCACGCTAATATTGAAGAAGTAACTCAACCGCATCTTACACATCTTCAACGCTGGTCTTGAAAGTTTCTTCTTTTGGGCCTTTCTGAGGCGTTGCCATGTCCTAACGAGCTTGGCAACGCGCCTAACAACGTTCCGTTTCAATTGATTTGGAAGACCGGCTTGGTTCCAAATCGCCACAGTATCGGTAGCCACAATTTGAATGCTTTGTCCGGTTGGAAGTTTCTGGTTTTCATGCTGGTATCGAAAGAAGCTGATGATGTCCATCTCCGACGGCAAATTATTTCTGGGTAGATTTTTTCTTGCTATACCGGTAATGATATCCGACTTCAGCTTCGTTTTCGGCGACATAGTTTTTTTCTTTTTGGTACTGTTTTCTATGAAAATCGAAGGAAAACTGAAGAAATGTTTTTTACTTAACATGTTTTATATTTCCAATTCATTTGTCTTACATACTAATTTTAACATTTTAAGTGTTTCAGCCCATTGGGCTCTTCAGCTTTGTTTAATTTTAAATTTTCTGTGTTTGGTGTGTTTAGTGTGCTATGTGTTTTACATTCAATTTTCAGTTCAGCCCTTGGGGCATTGATAGTTTTAAAATTTGATAACCTACCTAATCTACAACTAAAACTACAATTTGAAAATCCTAGGGTGGGGAACCAGATTCCGGATGATCTGGTGATCCGATGTCAGGCAGCGTGCCCTGTACCGATTGATAGACTCACTAAAGCGATCGTCGAGCATTTTTATTTCGGCCAGACGGTGGACCTCAGATGTTCTTGTCCTCGGAGGGTGTTCAGGATCATCCTGAGGAACTTATTTTGAACACGCTGAAGTTTCAGGTGATGTGTTTTTGCGCAACTCTCCCAGATTGGCATGCCGTACTCAATGACTGGAAGTATGATTTGCTTGTAGACAGCAAGCTTGTTTTTCAGGGATAATGTAGACCTTCTGTTGATCAATGGGTACAGTAGCTTCAACAGAACGTTACACTTTGTGACAGTTTTGTCAACCTGTTCCCTGAAAATAAGCTTGCTGTCTATGGTAACGCCAAGATAGACAGCTGATTTAGCCCATTCCACCGTTGTGTTGTTTAGGTTTATTTTACAATCCTCAGGCGGAACAAGTCTAGGAGAGTTGGAGTGTGGAAATAGGATGACCTGGGTCTTCGCCGCATTGATACAAATCTTCCATTCAGTGAAGTATTCTGACAGAACATTCAGGCTTCGCTGCAGTTTCGCGGCAAGCGCTCTTATTACCCTACCATTGTGGACGACTGCGGTATCATCGGCGAACAACGACAGAGATCCATTTTCAGGGGCAGGGGTATATCCGAGGTGAATAGATTGAACAGAAGTGGACCTAATATACTTCCTGCGGAACACCGGCGGAGATCTCCTGACTACCGGAAACTGCACCATGCAACGAAACACGGAATGTCCTGTCCATCAGATAGTTTTTAATTATCTTCACCAGATAGATGGGAAGATTGTATCGATGCAGCTTGTACACCAGGCCATCATGCCATACGTTATCAAAGGCCTTCTCGATATCGAGAAGTGCCATGACAGATGATTTCGAAACAGACTTGTTCCGTCTGAGGATGTTACTGACTCGATTAAGTTGGTGGATAGTCGACCGACCACGTCGGAAGCCAAATTGTTCGTCAAGCAAGATGTTCAGCTCGTCGGCAGATGAAAGAAGCCGACTGTGGATCGCTTTCTCAAATAGCTTGGATAATCCTGAGAGAAGGCTGATGGGCCTATAGCTCTTGGAACATGAAGGATCTTTCCCAGGTTTCTGGATGGGTATGACTTTGGCTGACTTCCAACACGAGGGGAAGTAGCCAAGTCGGAGGCATTGGTTGAAAACCATCGCCAGATGGTTATAGAACTGGGGGCTCAGTTGCTTGAGCTCCAAGTTCATGATGTTATCGAAACCTGGGGCCTTCATGTTCTTTGAGCTTTTGATATAAGTCAACAATTCGTCAGCTGAGATCTCCAACTCCTCTGTGAAGTCGTTGGGGCTTAGATGGATGTTAGTAATAAGCGCGCTAGCGGCAGCTTCATGTGGACTGACGATGTTTTGTCCCGAGATTATGGGAGCTGACGAAGTGTTGACTTATCTCAGCAGCCTTCTCTGCAGGAGTTATCAACCGATCCTTAGAGCCATTGCTGTCTAATGGGATCAACGGTGGAATGGGCCTTGGGTTAGTTTTTAAAAAAATTGTCAACTTCCAGAACGGCTTAGCACAATCTGGGAGAGAGCGGATCTTGTCGGCAAAATTGTTATTCTTAAGGTCCACCATTCTGGCCTTAATAATTTTGGTCGCTCGATTACAGTGACGTTTAAGCGTTGGCAAACCAGTTCGCTGGTATTGCCTTCGAATGGCGTTGCGCAATTGAATAAGTTCTTTAGTGGGTCTATCAATGGGTACAGAGTCACTCACCTGATCAATCTACCGGTACGTGTTGCTCCCGGGCCTGGGAGATCGCTTGCTCGATGCTCTGCAGCTGCCGCTCGATGTCATCAACGGAATCAAGGTGCATGTCGAAATCGATGTTGTCGTCAACGTGTTGTCGAAACCTCTCCCAACTGGCGCGATGGTAGTTCCGTCTGGTGATTCGATGCCGGTTGACCGAGGACCCGACTTCGGCCACCACCGGATAGTGGTCCGAGCTGAGCTCCTGGTGTACGATCGGCTGGGCGATGTTGTTCCCCATGTTGGTGAGGAAGATGTCGATTGTCGAATGGACCCCGGATCGGCTCAACCGGGTGGGAGTATCCGGGCCCAGGACGGTGTAATGTCCCTCTTCTAGGTCTTCCTGCAGAATATTTCCGTTCCGATTCCGCCGAGTGTTCCCCCAGGCTTCGTGTTTCGCGTTAAGGTCGCCGGCGATGATGAATTGCCCCTGCCTCCGAGTTAGCTTACGGATGTCGTTTCGCAGGGCCGTTGTTGTTCCGTTGTTGGTACTGGCTTGCTTGGGACAATAGGCCGCGATGATGCTGATTGAGCCGACAGCAGTTTCGACCTCGACTCCGATGGCTTCGATGGACTGCAGCTGAAAGCTCGGAAGCAGATGGCAGTTGATGTTGTAGCGCAGGGCAATCGCTACTCCTCCTCCACTAGAGCCGCTACGATCAAGTCGCACAATCCGGTATCCTGGGATGACGATGCTGATTTCCGGTTTGAGGTGTGTCTCGGTGACGATGGCGATGTCGATGGCCTTCCTGTTAAGGAAGTCACCGAGCTCAAGAGTTTTGTTCCGGATGGAACAAGCATTCCAGTTGAGGATGCTGATGGTGCGTTTACGGTCCATGTTTGAAAATAAATTTCATCGTCACGGACGTGGCGGCTTTGAGCTGTTCCTCCTTGGAGCGGCAGGAACGTAGTTGGCGATAGAGCTCTTGCACGAACTCCACCATTTGCTCCGAGTCGTAGAGCTGTCCATCGACGGGTGGTTGCGTTGAAGTACTGCAACTTGGATTGCCCCAGCCTGGAGGAGGAGTCGGGTTGGGAGCGGCGGCGGCTGCCGCGAAACGATGATGGACGGAAGCTGACGGGCGGTTTGCTTGGCGCTGATTTAATGGGATCGGTGGTAGGTTTGGCACCTGATGCCGAAGTGACGGGAAGTTCTCCTCGTTTATCGGAGGTGGCGGACGGCGTTGAGCAGGCCGGGATTTGGTGGATGACTTCTTGCGGATCGCCAAGAATTCAGCACGTTTTGGGCAGGTCCGGTTGCTGCTTTCATGGTTTGCGCCACAATTTGCGCACTTCGGTAGCGCACCTTCTTCCATCGGGGCACAATCGTTGGTGCTGTGGGCTCCAGCACATTTGCCACATCGCGGTTTCATGTGGCAGTTACGAGTTCCATGGCCGAACGCAAGGCAGTTGCCACACTGCGTCACGTCGTGCTGTCTCGGACGATACCGGTCCCACTCGACGATGACGTCGAAGAGGGCCCGTGTTTTTATCAGTTCCGCCATCGTGACGGATCCCTTCACAAGGTGCACCAGATAGAGTTGGTCCCGGTGGGGAACACCTTCTGAGGCTTTAGTGCCGCCGCTTGTAGCTCTGCAAAAATTGACTCCGGTGTGAGTTCCGGAAGGCCACGCAGAATCACCTTCATTGGCTTGCTTCCGGGCGCATCGTGAGTGTAGAACTCGTGTTTCTTTGCGACTAGGTGAGCGCCGACAGCACGGTAGTCAGCCTCCGTCGAGCACATAATTTTGGTGCCATTACTGCACAGCTTGTACAGCGGATGAATTTGGATAGCTGCAAGCTCGGTTCTGAGTGCAGCAATGTCCTTTGATGTGGTGAAGAGCGGGGGAACCTTCACCTTCTTCGGCACCTCCTGGACTGGAAGCACTGCGAATTGGTTGCTCGCTAGGAGACGAGCGTTACGATCCACTGGATCGGTGTCATCGTGGCGCAGTCGCTTGGAGCTGCCCGGTTGCGGTAATGTTTCGGGAGCGGATGTCGCCGTTGGTCGATTTTTACGACCCATTGCCACGGCAATAGGTCGAGCGGGAATTTTTTCCAAACTTTGAAACACTTTTTTCTGCTTTGCCACCACCAGAAGATGAGCAAGCGCAGGCGATAGATCGCGAACCGAACACGCAATCGCGAGAAAGCGGACGAGGGGAAAAACGGGGGAAAAAACTTTTACTGCGAGAGAGCGAAAAACACGACTGAACGTGTCGCTTGTTCAAACTGGGACTGAGGCAAAATATTCCTATGTGTGCGCTTATGCCGTTCTCAGCTGCCTGCGCGACGTACATGGAGAGAAGAATGACATGATTGGTTAAAGTCTCTCTCTAACACAAAGAAGAAGAAGATTATGCAAGACGTTCCTTGCTTCGATTTGAAATCTGTGATAGGAATTTTGGTAAATTTACTATGCAAAATGGCATTATAAGACATCACCTTATATTTGCATTATTTTCAATAGTTTACTATTGTTTGAGAATAATGTTTGACAATTGAGTTGGAGCGCGGTAAAATTTCCGACCGATTGAAGAAGAAATCATGTAAATCTATCGTGAATTATTTGAGTTATTCGCGTACAAAACGTACGGTTTTTCGTGACGGTCGCAATATTTTAGATTTTCAATTGACACCCTACCCTTGCCGTAAGACGTAGTCTACGTCAAAACATCTGAAACTTACGTTTATTTGAACTATCTAGTTGAATTTGATCACTTATGCTAATTAAAAATCACATGTGAGCGAATTTTCTATATATTTTTTAGTTTTCAGAAATAAGTTGTTGCCTGCGAGCACGAGAATCATAGAAACACCGAGACACTGCATAAGAGTAATAAATAAAATAACCTAAATTTGGCATCCTCCCGTAGTGTATCCTTGAGGCCATTTGCAGTTAGTTTGGTGCATTCCTAGCAGTGCCACGTCCATCGTCCTTTTCCACCCAAAACAGCGGAGTTCATTAATTTTCTAATTAATCTTCTGCGCGTTCTGTCATGGTTAATATTTGCGTCCTAATTTTGCACCACTTTTCAACTGCGGTTTTTGCCACGGAGTCCAATTGCAGTAGCTGCCAGTGCACTGCACCACTGCAGACAAGAGGAAATTTTGCCTCAAAATTCGGAATTTAATATTGCATTAGTGCCCAACTGACAATTCCGCATTTTCGCACGCATAGCCAACTTTGGTGGGGTGGTCGATTCGCAACCGGGTCTAATTATCGCTCAGATGTCGGTTGCTGTGGTGATTGTTTGTGTTTCGATAATTGAAGTACAATTTTAAATTTGACGATTTCCAAATTTGAAATTATTCCTTCCAACGTGAGGTGTGCGGAGAAAAGTTTTCCAACTCGCTGTAAATAAAGTACACCCAGAACTTACTGCTTAATTATAAATGCTTGGCATACACCAGCACAACACCAACTCATGTCAGTTGCAGAAGGGTGTGGCGAGATATGTGCCGGCATACGCACGTACTTCAGCAGAAAAGAGTAAGAGATTAAATTTGACATATTTATGCATTCCGACTCGTACTTGGTCGTTGGTTGGTTGGCTGGTTTTTTTTTTTGCGAGTTACAGGACGAAGCGTACGATGTAAAAGGATCATTAGTGATTCAGAAACACGAGTTCTAAGTTTCTCCGGTACCTGCTGCATGAAGGGGACAGCCCAAGAATGAGAACTGGCATCACGTCGTGTTCATATACATGTCCGCTAAAAAATTCTCTGTCAGATTTATTCATGAAGCCGTTGGGAAAGTTCCCTTTCAAATTTACGTTGATAGTTTGTTCTCAGAGCCATCTGGTGCAGGGATGATGAACCAGCATATGCATAAGTGCGTCATTACATATAATTTCTGGTGATAAACAAACGAATCGAGGACATAGTTTGACATTTTAATGATGTCAACTTAGTGAAGGCAAATGGCAGGACACAGCAATAATTTTCATCGCAAGCGCCATCCAATGACAAATCACAAATCCATCGCAATTAAATCGTGGAACCTTCGTAACGGCTCGATGAACTGATAATCGACAATTAGCATACAAAATTGCACATTTCACGGCGATCCTGAACAAATACCATTGGAAACAATCAATCAGTTGATTGCTCTTCTGAAAGCCACACATAAATCCGACACCGATTATCTAAAATCTCCCCTCTGCCGAGATAATAACCTGCATGATTGCATTCCATTCAACTCTCGGCCAACGCGGCGCTGCCGGCCTGTCGACGTAATCAAAGCGAATAATTGATTTCCACCCTGGTCCCTAGTTCCTGGATTGTGGTTCGGCGTCGGCCAGCTGACAAAATTCCCCATGCCAGTGATGATGATGTGGATCGATTGTTTCCACTTGAAAATGGTACGCGCACTTAAATGCGAGGCATGCTGCGAACGACTTGAAAGCATGGAACGAAGTAGGCAACGCAGGAGGAAATGCACTTCACTCTTTTTTTTGTGTGTCTGTGTTTCTTTCTTTTCACCAATGGAAACCGCTTACACCACTTCTTCGGCGTGAAAGAACACCATTACTTTCAACAACGGTTCCACAGTTTCCCATCTTGTCACCGTCATTGTGGAACGAAAAACTGTTTCACACACTTTCCAAGTCAAAGGAAAAAAATAAATGCGCGATAATGCATTTTCCTGGACGTACGGCCGATAAGAGTGACTCAGTTGGTGAGCAAAATTACTGGAAAAATTCCAATTATGTATATCATTATTTATTCAATTCCAGGTGAGTGAAAGGGGTATTTTTTTTCCAAATTCTACACATCCACTGATTACCCCCACTTACAATAAATTTGAGTAAACGGTTCCCATGTATGTATTAAATTCGACGACAGTGTTGTGCATTGTATTATTATATCGCTTCATTGTCATAAAAAATGCCTACTGCAATCTTCCTTTGACAGAAGTTATATTTCGTTCAAAAACTGTAATGCAACCTACACCTGTCTTAAAAATCCATTAAGTTTATTCACCAAAACCAAATTCAAAACAATTGAAGACAAAGGACGAGAGCTCTCTTTTAATGCAATGGGACGTCAAAAAAAAAACCAGAACAGTTTCGCCCTCGACTGAATATAATTTTCACGCAATCATGTGTCATTACCATTTACCCCCATCAAAATGCCGAATACATCACTTGCACCTCGGCCTTCTTCCTTTCTCGGCCGGTCGGAACGGAGTCAAACATTTCATTCGACACTCGTTCGGATTTCCGTAGGCCACGCATCGGCCGGTCATTTCGATTACGGTTTGCTGGCCATCAGCTCATTAAAGATGCTTAATATTCATGTTTTGCCACTGCGCCGTTGACTCCGATGGCAAATTGAAGCGATGAATGCTTATGATAGGTGACTTGGGGAAAGGGACCGAAAATTTTTGCACACTGCGATAAAACTGGGGCACCCTCTGACAAATAATTTGGATAATTTTATATGGAGTGTCATCACTGCCGAGTAAACTGACCCACATCAACATGTGAGAAATATTTATATCTACATTTTCATGTGCCCCACCGCTCAGTGATGTAGTGGGCCTAGAAGACCATGGCTATTTCAAACTTTCAGCTGATTTAAAGGCTGTATTCGAAAAAATTGAGACTCACAAAAAAGGTCGCCAAACATTCATCGGATTTTCGTCAAACTTTTAGGGAATAAACTACAATATTACTTTTAGCTACATCAACTTCATTGATTGATTGAATCTCTTTTTCATGACTAAATACCCGCGCTTTGCCCTTGACACCACTCATATGCTTTTGGGCAATAGTGAGGCCGACTTTGTTTGATACTTTTACCTGCTATTGCTCCAAAGCCAGCTCGTTCTAGAATATCATAGATGTTTAACGAAGTCTTCATGAAGGGCCAAAACTTCTCAATCGGATGACGTTTGAACGAATTATTTTAGTAGAAAAACAACATTGTTAACACTGTACCAATCTAACACAACAGTAAGGGCAGAAGGCGCTTCTGGAGGCACTCGTCTCGGTAGATTTGCCCAATAATGGTACCCGTCGTCATGTATGACTCGCTCATCTCTCCACATCCACAGATGGCCTACCAAACCAAGAACTTAAAGGTGAATTCGTCAACGATGTTCTTCATTGCCTCTTCCGGGACGGGCAACCGTGATGTGGCAACGTAAAACGCCTGTCCCAGCAGTTGCTTTGTGTACAGCTTGATGTAAGTTTCGTCGACTTTTTTACGAAACTGAGTCGCAGTTCTCATGTGACTGAGTAAAGTTGACACTCACATTGCGTTCAATATGCGGCCGTGAATGTCAGAGATGATGTAAGATTGCCTGAACCGTATATTGTTTAGCTCTGCAGAGAGATGGCGTTGTGGTTCCCTTTCATCACCGTTGGAGCTCGATGGCCGTAATCCCCTTCAATTTAGCACATTAAACAGCACTACTTTAGACATTCTGACATTTTACTAAACAAGTCCGTCTTTTTAGGGGAAACACTTATTTATCAGCACTACTTTTATTCCTTAATTCTAACATTCAACAAATAACAAATAGATTGGTCTTACAGGACCGTCTTCGACCTATGGTAAGGTTACTACTGACTAAAACTACCAAAAACTACCTATTTAAAACCCCAATCCCAGCATCCCGAACACTCGTGGTGAATTTTCCAGCATCATCGGGTCGGCCGAACCTCTCTCTGCAGCATCTCCATCTCTCATCGATCTCTGGCTATCTGCAACGTGGTTGGTGCTACCTGTTGTGTCGGCTTGCTGTTTGCTGCTCGATCGCTGAACAATAGCCAATTTCAAAGCCTCTGTCTGGCCGGCCAATAGCTACACATATTGCCAGCAGCAAACGAGATAATATTAGGACGGTTAGGGTGGTCCTCACAGACAGATGACGAGAGGAAAATTTGAGTAGAATCAGACGTTGTGTACAAAAACAAACCCAAAAGGAGAGAGTTTCTCTCCCATGTAGACAACAAAACGAAGTGCGTACAAACAACCGCTAGAAACATCAAAAGCTATTGGTAGTACGTGAGCACGAGCAGGCGCGCTATCTTTTGCCTGTCAAGGTGGCGGATTCGTTCGTGCCTTGACCTACTCCGCAGAGGGATGTTAGGCAAAAGAATGCGTGCTTGCTTCGAGTACTGCTATATCCAAGCCATTTGCCTAATTTTCAATAGGGAGTTACAAAACGCACCGTTTAAGCAACATCGTGAATTACTAGAGAATGGAAGCTGAAATTTAGGAAGAAATTATTGAGTATGATGCATTACGATGTTTCCGATGTAGATCAAATGTGATTTAAATTCATAACGATGATTTTTCATGATCCCAAGACGACTCCGGGGTAAAACGCCTGTTCAATTGCTCAATATGCACCTCAAAATAAAGTTGATACGCACCACAACTCTGAAATATGATGCACCAAAACATTGGGAAAGCATGCACCGCTTGTAAAACGTAAAAACACGGCTATGAACAGTTACTCATTAGAGTTGTAAAGTGAGGAGGTTGACACATATCGCCACATTCTCTTAGCTCTGTTTGGTAGTCAAGCAGCCAATGGGTATAGAATAAATACGTAGCGCAAAACGTCGCAATATGTTGCCACTCGTCATTTTATACACGATTAGAAAAATTACCCAAAGGCGAAGTTAAGTGTGGGAAGCACGTTGGATATAATTGTGATTACCTATCATTGGATTCAAATTACTTACTTTTGGGTGCAAATGTACCAGTAGTAAGTTATTTATACCCAACGTAAGCTTCATACAATTAACTGCTTCACTGGGTACTTTTTTATAAGCGTGTAGACGTATATAACGTCACGGTGCGTTCTGCCCCAGTTTTAGTTTTGCATGATTTTGTCTGAATATTCTGAAAATACGTAGAATTATAGTTATATTTTGATACTATCTAGAAATTTAGTTGTGTGCGATGTATGTGAAGTTATTTTATTACAAACCATGGATATTAACGCATGGTAGAAACTTTTTTTAATAACACTATTATTTACATGTGAGGGACAGTCATGACTATTTCTTCATTTTTGATCATATATTGGTGTATTTAGTGCTTTATTGTACTACAAAATTATGAGTTACGCTGTTCTATTTAAAAATTGATAGAGTATCATTCCATTGACGTTATAGCTTTGGAGATTTGAGCATATTTATTGTGTGGGTCATTCTACCCCACTAGTGCGTTTTGTCTTGTACTCCCCTACTTCTATTCAATTTTCACAACCTGCCGTACACTGACGCAACTTTCAACACTCTCTCTTCTTATCTTTCATTTCTAGCAAACATCACTGTCCACTCTTGGGGCCTCTGAATGATGAGCAAACATTTCCTTCTGTACCGTGTTTTGTTCGTCGTTCCAGTTTGGTGTGTTCCTGATCTTGTAGACATTGGAGGCCGATAAGATTCATCGTTTTTTTTCAACAAACCAAATGAAAACCTCCGTCTTCTTCGACACTTCGTATATAAAAAGGTTCGGTCGACGATTGCACAACAATAACTTAAAAAACTACATTGCTCTCACACTGGATCAATTTCCTTCAGTTTTCTGCCGCTGACTGACCGCCGTTGAACTGTCTGGGCATTGAGTCTGTTTGGAATGACTTCACCATCCGGGACACCGTCGAATGATGGAGTACCATGTGTTTTACCATGCATCAGATTTTCCACGACAGCGCGCAAAATTGTTTATCGGATCTGCTCTTGTTTCGATGTCTTTTCGATTGCCATTTGACAGATTGTGATGAGTTTTCTTTTCAGAGAAAATTTCATCTTTTTACAAGCTAATCATTGTTTCACATTTTTTTCGAGTACAGTCTTTAATTGTTAGTTGGACTAGCGTATCCGATTAAAAGCTTGTATGGATTTCTTTTTTATTTCCAATCCGAAATTAATTAAAATTTTGATTAAACTATATCCATTTACTTAAATTCTGTGCAATTAACTTATTTGAAAATTTATTGTTATTTTTTTTAATTAATGTATTATATACCTTATTATATATTTTTGACTTTTTTTTCGGTTCATTAATCTTCTGTAATTATTTTTTTTTATCTATTCAATGATTAATTGTTTTTTTTTCTTTTTCTGATACATTTATAAATTTATCAATTCATTGATAAACATTCCATTGAATAATTTTTTCATATATTTAATAATAATATTTATTATATTTAATAATAATATTTTATATGTCAGTATTTGTTTTCCGTACATTTATCATTTGAATGCTTGTTTTATATCTTTGTTCCATTCATTCATTACTTAACATAATTCAATCATATTCTTCTCATGTTATATTAACTCTATCTCTTATAATATATGATTTATTTTTATTTTTTGGTAGATTTGTTATTTCAGACTGTTTTGTTTATCAAATACTTTGTTCATTTAGTATGTCACTAATATATGAAGTCATACTTTAATTAAGTTGATTTTCAAAACATTCACTTGGTAAATATTTAATATTTTTTTATCATTTCATTATTAATTTCATAACCTGTTTTTTTAAATGTTAGAGATGATTTGTTGAATAAATTCTTGTTTTTTATAGAATTAACGTATTCATTTGCTTATTTTATGATTTAAAATTCGTTATGTAAAATGTTTGATGATTTATTTGTTAATTTTATTTATTTAATTTATTTATGGATCTTCGCTTAGCTCAGTCGACCATAAAGGCACAGCCACAAGGAAAAATCATGCTCGAGGTGGCTGGGTTCGATTCCCGGTCTGGTCTAAGAATTTTTCGTAAAGAAAGTTTCTCAAATCCCTGGACAAACGGTATGATTCAATTTGCCACACAGTCATACAGACGCAAAACTGGTACCTAGCATCGGAAGCTCTCAACTAATAACTGTGGTAGTGCATTAAGAACACTAAGTTGAGAGTAAGCAATAAGGGGCTATTCATAAACCATGTTGGCTTTTCTTGGGGGAAGAGTCTACGCTCCAATACAAAATTTCAAAAAACGGTAAGGAAAAAAATCTACTTAGGGAGAGGGAGGGGGTCTGCGATTTTCAAAACTTCATCTACGTGGCTTATGAACAGGCCCTAAGTTGATTGTAAAGGCAATCAGCTTGAAATGCTAAAAGAAGAAAAAGAAAATTTATTTGATTGTCTAATAATAATATTGTTTCCCGTAGAAAATTATCATACATTTACAACAAAACGTATTGTAACCATACGATAAAATAACATAAAGATTTACTTTTTCTACAATAGAAACTTTTTCAAACTGAGATATCAATAATAGAATTAGGAAATTGTTATGTATCTTAACAATAAAACAACAACATTCGAGTTATGAACTATTAATTGTATTGGTTCACAATTGAAGGAAACTCTTGTATATGGAGTGTAGAGCAGAGTTGTTGTAATTACTATGTGCATTTTTGATTTGTCTGATAAATGAACAGTAAGGTTCACAGTCCGCAACAAAGTTGTAGTTATTGTATTTTATTATATTTTAATTGTATCGTTTTTATTTTTAATCCAGCTATGTAAACGATTTTTTGATTGAAAAAACAATAATTTCTCTTATAATTCATATATTTATTTGTTTAGTTTACTTTTCAATTGTAAAGTAATTTATTTGCCTTAATTATTCCTCTTTTTAAGAAAATATTGATGTAAATGATTTTTTTGATATATGCTTGTATAATGGTTTTTATAATTTTATCAAAACAATTTTTTTAATTTTAATATATACTGTAACATCTATTTTCTTTGTGAAGTTTTGTTTGTTCTATTCTTTTGAAATCCCCGTTTTCTCTATTTGTTCTTAAACTTAATTGTTTCTCATTAAATTTATTTTTATTAAAAATAAATTTTTTTTAGAAGTATTTTCCATGCTTTTTCTTTACAAATTTATTTAATTTGATATTTATTTGTTCATCAAATTATGCGTAAAAATATCTTTAAATTTATACAAAATTTAACAATTTATTTATAATATTATTAATTTATTAATTTTCATACATATTTTCTTATATTGTCTTCGTTCATTTATATGAATAAGGTTTGTGTAATGTAAATGGACTTTTTCGAATGGTGATAAAAAAAAGCTTAGACACATAATTGCGTTTGATAAATTTCTCATGGAAGGTTATTGTTTAAGCTTACTTGCAAAAAAAATCTACGTCCTTGAGGGCGGCCTTCCAGCAGTTAACCGGAACATTCACGCCATGCGTGAAGTAATGTTTTTGAGTTCTTTTTTCGTTTTATTTACCAATTCCTCCTCAGTTTTCGCGAAAAAAAAGTTGATCTTACGCTTCAGGTTGGCCCAGAAATTCACGATGGGACGCAGCTGGGAGACGTTGGGCGGGTTCGTCGACTTTGGTACCACATCGATATTCAGCCGCTTCATCTTTTCCAACGATCGCTTCGAGAAGTGGGCCGACGTTAGATCCGGCCAGAACACCGCGTCTTCGCCCTTGTGGTATTTCTTGATCAACGACGCAACGCATAATAGAGCTGTCAAATTTTGTCTGCTGACTCATAGGTTACTTGATTGATGCTGAATGGGTCAGTGTGGGTGAAGGTAAACCCATGAAAAATCGGCAATTTTTGTTATTTTTTTAATGCAAACGTTAAGATGCTTCATTAATTTCAGGAATCGTCAACCCCGGTCGATCACTTAAACTGCTTTCTTCTACTTAAAAATTGGTCAGTTGCTTCTTAAAAAGAGTTTAATTTTTATCTCCAAACATAAATTACCTCTTTGTATTTTTGACTGATCTACTCGGAATTTTAGAGTTTTAGGACAATTGCGATATTAATACATGTCTAATTTTACTATGCAGAGACAATCCAGTAGATGTCAGATAAATTTTGTGAATAAATATATTCAATTCTATTACGTAATTAGTGTAAGTGCTTCTGCTTATGGATCGACACCCCCGGTTTTTTTCGTTTTATGCAACGGGATAGTGAGCATTACAGATATGTACAATTTGGTCTGGCCTTTAGGAGGAACTGTACGCCATGGCAAGTCCTGCACTGATGGTGGCTTCCTATTACATCTTCTCCTATCACATAATATTTTAATTTATTTATCATTTACTTATCAATTTTAAATAATTATTTATTCATTTATTTGTTTATATTTTTTTGTTTGATTCATGTTTTCTTTTAATTATTTATTTATAACTTTTTTTTAAATATTTTTTGCTTGATTTAATTGTTTTCATTATTTTCTTTCTATTAAAATTTATTTTATTAAATTTATTTTTCCTAATTTTGATTAGAAATATTTTTATATATTATTTGGTATTCTTTTATTTATGTTTAGTTACTAATAAAGTTACTTATTTATTTATCTAGGGATTTATTTGTTTATTCATCTTTTTATTTAATTAAATTTTTATATACTTGTTTAATTGTTTTATTAATTTGTTTTATTCATTAATTCATTCATCATTTTTATATACATGTTTTGAAATTGGAAATATCTTCCCAAAATCGTGGGGTCCCAGTAGTGAACAGCAATTTCTACTAGAACCAAAGATTTGAAGAGAAAATATCGATAGGTACGAGTTCTATCGTACCTATCGGCAGGTTTTATAAAATTGAATAAGAGTAGTTTTGAAATTGAGCGTAGAGATTTTGTTATTTCAATGTTTTGAAGCAAACTCACACACTTTTCCATAAATCCTCATGCGGGCTAGGTCAAGGCAGGAACGGATCCGCCACCTTGTATGCGGCAACATGTATACGCTTGATCGTGCTCAAATACCACCAATGGCACAGAATGGTTCAAGCGATGTGAAATCTCTGTTTCACTTGTTCCCTGAAATCAAATTCCAATTAGAGGTTTTGAAAACACAACTTCTCATTTATACCAGTAATGTTATCATTTTTATTCTCTATTACTCGTATCCTATGTTATTCACTTTTTTACTAATAAATTTATTATTTTTTTTTATTTTCTCCTCAACTTTTGATCAAGATCAAATAATTAACATTTTTATTGTCCTTAGTTACTTACAAATGTTTAAATGCTTTCCTTTTTAACATTTAAATCGATTTCATTTTGAAGACAATTATTCATATATTAAGCATAAACTTACCCCTCTAATTATTTGTTATATTCAATAATAGATTTATGTTATATCTACTCTTCTGTTTATTTCTGTTTATTTTGTGCTATTTAGTAATTAACCATGTTACTATAAACTTATTATTTCTGTTATTGCTAGATTCATTCATTTTTCATTATTTTTATTGTTCTGTATACATCCATTTGTATTTTTGATAACTGAATTGTTACATAAATTATTTATTAATTTTCAAAAAGTTTTTTTTTAATTCTTAATGTATCTTTATATTTTATTGGTTAAAATATAAACTTATATTGGCTTCAAATGACTGCCAGCTGAAATGTGGAGACACTGGTTGGCGTACCCTGGGCAATGTTGTCAATCTGACAAAAGCGAACCGTGGGGTTGCGACTAAAGATCGTGTACCTTTGAATCATGTTGTATATTTTCCATTTACATTAAGTTAATAATTTCACCACGCTTTGAAATCATATTTAAAGGGCGTTACGGTCAAAATTTGGTCAATATCAACTTGACGTATTTCTTTCAATTTTGCATTTAAAAAACCCTCATTTTGAAGGTGTGTGTGTGTAGAATGTTGCTCCTATTTTGATTTTGGAATTCACTCTTCAGTTGTCAAAATGCCGTCCAAACAAGAAGAGCAGCGTATCAAAATTTTGCTCACGCATCGCGAAAATCCGAGCTACTCGCACGCAAAGTTGGCAAAATCGCTAAAAGTTGCCAAATCAACCGTTACAAATGTAATTAAAGTGTTTGGGGAACGTTTGTCGACAGGCAGGAAGTCTGGATCGGGGAAATCGAAAACCGGAAGCCGCTGAGACGACAAGAGAGTTGCCGGTAGTTTCAAGCGAAACCCTAACCTATCTCTCCGAGATGCCGCAAATAAGCTGGGTGTATCGTCTACAACCGTGCATCGAGCCAAAACACGAGCCGGACTATCGACTTACAAGAAGGTAGTGACTCCAAATCGCGATGATAAACAAAATACGACGGCCAAGCGCGATCCCGGAGGCTGTACACGACGATGCTGACGAAGTTTGACTGCGTGGTAATGGACGACGAAACCTACGTCAAAGCCGACTACAAGCAGCTTCCGGGACAGGAGTTTTATACGGCAAAAGGAAGGGGAAAGGTAGCAGATATTTTCAAGCACACGAAACTGTCAAAGTTCGCAAAGAAATATCTGGTTTGGCAAGCCATCTGTACCTGTGGCTTGAAAAGCAGCATTTTCATAGCTTCCGGGACTGTCAACCGAGAAATTTACGTGAAAGAGTGTTTGAATAAACGTCTGCTGCCTTTCCTGAAGAAACACGGTTGTTCCGTACTGTTTTGGCCGGATTTGGCATCTTGCCATTACGGTAAAAAGGCCATGGAGTGGTACGCCGCCAACAACGTGCAGGTGGTTTCCAAGGACAAGAACCCTGCCAACACGCCAGAGCTCCGCCCAATTGAGAAATACTGGGCTATTGTCAAGCGGAACCTAAAGAAGACCAAAAAAACTGCTAAGGACGAGCAGCAGTTCAAGGCAAACTGGCTTTCTGCGGCGAAGAAGGTGGACAAGGTGGCTGTACAAAATCTGATGGCAGGAGTCAAGCGTAAGGCCCGGCAATTCGGATTTGGAAAAGCGGAAGCCTAACTGAATATTTTTCCTGAATTTTATACTAATTGAACTTGAAAAAGAAATTTAATTTGATTAAATAAACGATTTCACCGATTTACACGCGTTTTCCCTTGACCAAATTTTGACCGTATCACCCTTTACATTATAAAACCATGTATCTTATACATGGAACTCAATTATAGGCTCATTTTTTTTTGAGCATTTTAGCAGCAGACTTTAGCATGAACATATACATTGCTTTCTGAACTACGACTATTGTTTTCATTAGAAACTGGCATGCGACCATATGTTTTAATAAATTTGTTTAGTGGAATGATTTCAGAAATCATCAAACCGAGGTCTTCGATCACTCATACTGCTATCGTTCGAATGTAGCTAGGAAAGTATAAAAAAAAAACTTTATAAAAGTTGTCTTTTGAAATAATCTTTTACTTTTACATCTCACACACCATTTAATTGAAATTGTATCTATGACAATTGTAATGATCTGCTCTGTTTTTCAGTGTTTCCAGGACTGTAATAATATGAAAATATACCAAATAGCCGTAAACAACAATGCAGGGGCTTATTATGGTTGTCACCTTCACCATTACTTTCACTTCACATGTGTAACATCATCTCTCTTTTTCATGCTATTGCTGGTATCACCGTGATCAAAACTGAACTCCGTGAGGTGGAAGTGATAGGGAAGTGCAAATCGTAGTAACCCTCAGAAAATCTACGGTTTGCGTCACTTTTTTCGGTGGCGTGATGGTACCGTGGCAACCATAATAACAACGAGTTCATTCGAATCGTCCCCTCGGATGAACTCCTCCGTATATTTTTCACTTGGGTGACATTCGTAACAAGGTTTTTTGTTTGTCGCTTGGTCGTAGGTTTTGTCGCTTCGTTTTCACCGTGAAGTGAAAACCAAACTAGGGAACATATTTGTTTGTTTGAAGAACATTTTATGTCTTGTGAAAAGTGACAATACTCGAATTGTGGCACCGAGGATGAACTTGGAATAAGATAAGCATTGCTAGCCTTCATTTTTGTGAATTCTCATTTTGATGTTCTATAGTTTGAATTGGTTATGATGCATGGTCAGTATTCAAGTCATAGGTTGTTTTGTTTGCAATGAGTCCAATTTTGACTGATAAAGGGGCACGCATTTGAAGAGTACTCTCACTCCTCAAAGGGTTTAAATGGGGCAAACATACTTTTGCATATAAAAACTAATAAACGATACATTAAAAACTTAAAATCATTCCACAAAAAACGCTTTCATGACCCATAAAACTCTGGTCAATATCCATAATAAAATGTTTATGATCCATAAAATTTATAAATGTGATCCATAATTTATACAAAATTTTGCAATAAAATGTCAAAAATTTACCGTTCTAGGGTATTATCAGTAAAATTGTACGGATTACCCATAAACATATAGCGAATGTTCCATAAAGGGTTCAATATCATTCCTTAAAGTTGTAAAATTGATCCACAGAATGTAACATTTGTGCACTAAAATACGTACACATGATTCGTAAATTATTGAAAATGTCCCATAAATAAATTGTCTATGATCCATATAACAATGAATAATAATCTATAAACTCATATAAATGAACCGTAGCAAAATATTCCTATAGAAAATTTTCTCAACTACAATTTTTCTTAACATTGGTTTTCAGAAAAAAAAATAATCAAACAGCTCCTCAGTCAGACACACTAAATTGTACAATGTGACATAGTAGCCACGATTTGTTATGCTGTACTCCAAGTACTAGAAATAACAATGTTGCCTGCTGAGCAGTTGAGGATTGAAGAACTAAGGAAGTAGAAAGCGGTCGATGTTTCCAATATCGTATTCAAATTAACGACTGATTCAAGCATTTGCCCGGTATAATGCAAACGGAGGATGTTTTTTGTAGTTAGGTCCGACGAGCGATAGCGAGTTGGACGGCAAGCGTTTGCCCGGCGTAATTTTATAAAAAAAAAATTAAATAACAGTTTGATCAAGCCTTAAATTTGACATGTAAAGTAACTGTCCCCATATTAATGTCATTGTTCCTTTATTCATCCTACGATGGATCAAACAATTGGGCAGTTGAAGGATCGGTATCGTTTTCTAATAATGTTTGCTTAATTTTAATAACAACAACTAACATTACTAACTAATACTGTCACCTGTCCATTGTTTAATTTCAAGTAGGATGAATTGCAAAGTGATGAGATTAATATTGGAAAATCTTCCCTAGTTCTTTACATGCACGAGTTCTCTTTAACAAATTTATTGGGAAACATGTGTCGCAGTTGCGGTCGTAAAAGAACGTGAAATCGCGAAAGTAAATCAGCTCTCTGAAAAATTGAAAATCTTCTAAAAAGCAATCCTTTTTTAATAGCAATATTTGAGACGCATAGCTAAAGAAACGGACATGTTAATAGATCTGAGTAATAGCGTAGTCAAGGATCGATTAGTCCGTAGCCAAAATTTAAAAAAAATATAAACCCAACATTGGAATAATTCTGGCATAATTTATGGATCCTACATATTATTTTTAATACCCAAAGTTTATTTCCTATGGGCCATATTTAGAAGCTTTTGGTTAATTTTTCAAAACTATCATGGATCATTGACGATTGGATCAAGTTCAATCAGTTTAAAGGTGCAAACTTGGGGCCGCCGTTTAAATGGCGGAAATGTTCAATGAAAAGTCGATTGATTGCCAGCAAAACAAACACAGACAACAGTGACAACACCGAATACTTCATAATTTCTCAATTGTGAATAAGTAACTCGACATGCAATAAACAAAGGCTTCGGAATCCGCTCCCAATCATCCTATCACTAAAGAGATGGATCTCTAAGGATACTGATTGGAAAAAGTTTGACTAGTTGCTATAAAAATTCCACCAAATTTTAAGGCATCCATTGAAGAGATAACTCAAGCTATTTACGAGATAGCATGAGAAAGCAGATCGTAAACAAAGGGCCTCCCAATGAAGAAAAGGCAAATTTTGTTGAACCAACAAATTAGCGAGACAGCTAATGCGCGAAGAAAGGCCATGAGGAAACTTAGAAAGATGGAGAATGATCCACGCAAAGAAGAAACCAATCAACATTTTAACACGGTAAAAAGGAAAGTACGAAAGATGATCGAAGAAGCAAAAAGGAGCGTATGGATCAGTTTTGAAGAAATCTGTACTGAAAACCCCCAACTTTGGCAAAGCTTCAACATAAAACGTGAACCTCCCGTTCCAGGCAATGAAAGAGCCGAATAATGCAGCACTATACGGACGAAATCAGCCAATCACTACCACGACTGTCCAAAGACAAGATATTGCCAAATGAATTAAATGAAAAAAAAAAAAGTTAAATGAAGCAGTTTGAAAAACACACCAGGTACACATGGAACATTGTAAAACAAAAAGTAGATAAACCCATAGACAGAAACGACAAAAAAGAACAAACAGTATTAACTAGACTCCAGAAATGTGTACAGAAATGGAACCTAAAATAACAGCTCATCACGTGCTTGCTGTTTGTCCGCAGAATAACACAACTAAATTAGAAGTGTCAACTAGCAACCAATAAAACCGAATTTTCTGCAACAAACAGAAGAAAAAAACAGAAGAAAAAGTTCTAAGATGTTTAAATAAAATAGGCATGTACAATAATATATAAATTATTGTAAAATATAAAAATTATAAACAAATTCGCAATAAAGCCGAGCGCCTCTTCCGGGTAAAGTCTCGTTAAACAAAATAAGTTAAAAAAATATTCATGAACTCACCATCAATCTGTTGCTCTAACTCTGTTCATCGAACAGATACAGGCTACAACACAGAAGAAAAACATCAGCTTATGTGCGGACCAACTAAGGAGTGTATCGAAAAGTAGTTATAAACTTCTAAATAATAAAATAGGCATGAAAACATGGTTAAAATTAACATACTATTTCAGTTTATTATAGCTTAACATGTTTACAAAAGATCCAAACGGAAAAACTAGTCATCATGTTCATTTCTGTAGAATGCCCGTACCTTTGATTCGACACCTGCCATCAAATTCTGCACAGTGACCTTTGTGCACTTCCTGGATGCCGCTGCCCAATTTTTCTTAAAATCGGTCATGTTTTGGGACATTGTACCATCCTTCTTAAATATACGCTTGACTATTGTCCAATAGCGTTCGATCGGTCGCAACTGGGGACAGTTTGGTGGGTTGATGTCTTTTTCTACGAACTTGATGTTATTCTCCGTCAGCCACTGTAGAGTGGATTTGGCGTAATGTGCCGATGCCAAATCTGGCCAGAAGAGAGGAGGGGACTGGTGCTTTCTATACAATGGTAGCAACCTGTTCTTCAAACATTCCTTTTGATAAATCTCAGCATTTATAGTTCCTTTTGTATAGAAAATTGAAGAACGCAAGCCACATGTGCAAATAGCTTGCCAAATGAGCACCTTCTGACCGAATTTCTCCATCGCAACAGTCCTATCTGCGGTTGGCACACGTTCCCCAACAGATTTAGTATAAAACTGCGGCCCCGGTAGCGTTCTTGAATCTTCTTTAACGTATGTTTCGTCATCCATCAAAATGCACTGGTCGACATTGTCCAAAATGCAGCTGTACAGCTTTCGAGCCCTGGTTTTGGCACGAGACTTTGTTCCGGAGTTTGTTTGGGCACTTTCTGCTTTTTGTACGTCTTCAAGTCATTCCTGCGCTTGATTCGTTGAATCATTCCGATGCTGGTCCTGAACTTCTTGGCTAGATCGCGAGTAGAGGCAGATTTGTTCCGTTGAATATAATCCACAACTTTTTGGTCCAAATCGGGGTTGCTGGAGCCGGGTTTCCGGCCACTTCTTGGTAAATCCTTGAGGGAGCACTCCTTACCAAACTTTTCGATGATGCGTTTTACACTTGCCGGGTGAACATTTACTCTTTTCGCAATCTGGTTGTAAGTAACACCCTTTTCGGTGCACCAAGTGTGCAGAATTTTCTTTTTAGTCTCAAATTCAATTCGCGACATTTTGAATACAACTTTATCAACGGAAATGAATGAACCGAATAATCATTTTTGACATGTTAACAAAGCAAATGGCACTTACACGCTAAAAATATATACAGTAGTTTATGCGTAATAACGCATCGAATGTTTATGACTACTTTTCGATACACTCCTTAATAACAACCGTTATGTATGAAGGGGATTTGATTCCTTTTGATGCAGACACTTTTGAGAAGCAAGTATTTCTTAAAAATCATCCGTCATTGTCCAAATCGACTTCCATTAATTATTTAAAAAATACCTTGCCTTTGCAATGAATAGCCGCCATCACACTTTGTGAGTGGCCTCATCAGCATCGTTACTTTTGGTTTACTCAAAATGAAGAGCCTTAAAATTAAACACATTTCTTCATACAAAACTTCCAACCCGTGCAAGTGCACCCTAGAAAGTTGACCAACATTATGGCAAATTATCTAGAAATGCAACTAACTAGCTTTCTGTTTTGCAAACAACTCCCAGCCTAGTGAAGAACACAAAAGATAGCTTCTCATAGACTGCTGCGATGTTGTTTATGTTGTTGTTAAGCAGTGTTTTATTTTCATTCGGTTTTCTAGCGTGGGAAAGCGGTTTTCTCCTCAGCCGGTCATACGTCGCCGAACGCCTCCTGAACTGCAAGGATGAAGGGAGTACGGCTGACTGACTAACTGACTCTGAGTGACGGTTGCAAAGCATAAAAGTTTGAACTGCTCGTCATTCTGCCGAAGTAGATGGTAGTCGGTCGGTTGATGCGGTTTGATGTTTGGTTTTCCTATCCGACTCGGTATTATGAAACTTGACGTCAGATTCCCTTCGTAGTCAGAATCGAGTTCAGTCGTTGTCGGTGAAATTGACAAGGTTGTTTATCTTGAGGGCGATGTAAAGTTGATGTTGTATCAAAATTGATAGATATCAGGTTGCGGCTCTTAACGAAGATAACCTGTTGCTATCCTTGTGCAATGGAGGCATATTGTTTCGCAGGGTGATTGCATTGGAAGGTACAATTATTAGGATTTAAGCTCACATTGATCAGGAACGGCTGTCGGAATGTCTCCCATCACCATCCAATAGAAAATTTCATTTCCCCCCACATTCTTTCAACCTCTCCAATTCACCCAAGTGGCTCCACTTCAATTCGTGTTCTAAATCAAGCAGCTCTCAGAGCCCATTCAGTGAAAACACTTTGGTTATTTTCGGCAAAAGTGGACCTTGTTATCGGCTCGTGTTGTTCTAACCGCTTCTCGTCCGAGGTGAGCCTGGTTGCCAATGATGATGAAAAGCCACTTGAAAAAGCTTTTCATCTCCTCTCGTCTGCTGTATTCGGTGAGCTCCGTTTTTTGATGCTCGAGATTCACTTGAGACTGGCGATTTTATGATTTTAGGATGCTGTGGTTCACTCAAAATCGCATTTTTTACAAATCTCCAAGTAGATCTCGCACTACATTCAATGAATGCATCGAAATTCTAGCATGTAATCTCCTTGCTTGCTTGCTTGCTTTATTGTATTCCATATTTAGGACCAGCCATAAGTCTTTTGGATCGTGCTCAAAATCCGGAATATTCCACCGGCAGACAAAGTAGCCACTTTGGAGAACGTGTCCATTTCTTCCCCGTTTCCAGTCGAAGCCGGGGAAGACCGAACGCGAACGTGCCTGTATCGTAGTAAGCCATGGACTACCTCAACGAAGCGTCTGTCGACCGCAATGAGCACGATTGGAGCTTTGCCTCATTGAATCGGAAAGTGAAACCCTATCAAATGGCAAATTCAATACACACTGGAAAACACACCCAACCGGATTGCTTCACGTACTTCGGCACTGTATTGATTTTAGAGTTTTCTCCGGCTCTAGAACAAGGAAAACATGCCAACGCCGGTGATGTTATAAATTCTTGTCTCGAGAAAATATATCAAAATTATCGCTCAATTCCTTTTATTGCACCGTTTTCCCGCTCAATAGCGCACAATCATTCATTTTAATTCCATCCCATAAACCCATACATCCTGATATAAACTTTGACACGCACACACACACATATGCACACATGGCGCAATAAACCAACCGGTTGCACCAAAGCAGGCTGGGATTTGACGCCATTTTCTCAGATTTATTGCAGCAGCTTGCTTCGTTCCGTACCGCACCGGAGTCTGGTAAGTTCGAAGCCTCCGAGGAAGGTATCTTCTTCGCCAGCAGAGCCATGGAGCCATGGAATTGAGTAGCAAGCGAGTCGAGTATGTAAATAATCCTCCAAACACTTTGCACCTCTTCAAGTTTTACCACGCCGCACTGGCTTGATTGCCACCCATTTACGGGGTTGACTTCCGGCGTGAAGTTCCGGCCTTGTGGTGAGGGAGATGGGGCGGGGGAAGGGGGTTCTACACTATCGCTAGTCGTTTGTCGTCGTTACAATTCTCCATGGGATGTGAATGTGACAATTACCGCTGGATGATCGGAGCTAGTTGACTCTCACACCTGATAGGAACCAACCACTTGAAAAGTGTTAATTACTGGAAGCTCTCCACATTTAAATAGATGTGGTTTTGGGGGCTGGGAGATAGTTGGAAGGGGATTTTTTCCAACACGGGTAATTTTGTCGGGTTGTTTATGCTGATTATTTTCATTAAGAAGTTTGGTGTTGTTTTAGAGCTAGTAAGACTAAGCTGGGTTTGTTTAGATGGTTATGTGAGAATTTTAGTAAAAAGCTTCAGATTAACGGTTTATTAGCTTGAAAAGAAGCTAGAGCTAGAGCTTGAAACGAATGATAACTAGTCATGTCGAGTGAACCCTATGACGTTCTGGTTTATTGGGAATCAACAGGGTTACTAGGGGTCAAGGGTTGGTAGTACTTTTTCAAAAGCATCAGATTGCTTAGACTGGTTGACTTAACTTCAGCACCCATTCTTAAACAGTTCATCTTAGATTTGTCCATAGAACCTTGAAACGGGTAAATTTAAACGGCTTGGTAAATATATCAGCTATTTAATCCTCGGTCTTGATTGGTGAAATCTTCAGGACCCCTGACGACACATGGTCACGAAGGAAGTGATGCCGATATGTTTGTTTCAGCTCCAAATATGCAGCCCCTGTTGTTTTCGCAGATGGTAACCAGTGCGCTAGCTTCTTTAAGGTCCTCGAGTTCTCCTTTTAGCAAAATTGCAGACTCAGAGCTCTATATATTCTGCCTCGCTTGCAGATGTTCCTACTGTCTGCTGTTTCTTGCTACACCGGAGAGATGGAACCTCGGAACAAGTAGCCGCTGATGGATTGGTCATCTGATGATTTGTCCTCAGATCGAAGCCCCACGGGAACCTGTTCCAGAATGACCATAGGTAAATCATCAGATGGCAACAAAACGTAAAGAAATATCCTAAAGTAAATGGATGAATGTTGATACCCATATTGCCAGGTTTGTCATTGAAAATGTGCATGGCCTCTCGAGGCAATGTGGGAACCTGTTTCGAAATAACCGGTGCGGTTGACAAATCATCAGATGGCCAATAAACGTTACGAAATAGCCTTCTGGAGAAATTTCATGAATGGTGATATCCATATTGCTAAGGATTCCTTCTAAATATGTTAATGACCACTCTAGCCCCCCATTGGTACCAGTTACAGAATAATCGTTCCGGGGACAAGTCAGCATATGGCCCACAATGGACAATTTTGATTTGATTTTGACATCCATTCCCGGAAATTCAATTGATATTCCCAAATACTGTCCCCGTACCAGACCACAGCCCAGAAACGTGGATTTCCACGAAACAGATTAATTCAAATGGACATTGCCGATAATGTCAATGAAGTTGGGTTAAAACTAATAGGAAGTAAACGGAAAAACAAAAAAAAAAAGATAACTTCATTGTGAAGAATTTGATAGTGGTAGAATTTTTTCACAATAGCTAGCCATATAAATTGGAAAAATGTAACAAATAGTTATAATTTGGGAAAATGTTACAGAAGGAACTTGAAGAATAAGACGGTCGCGTATTGTTTCAGGATTGAGTGATAAATTCCTATTAGTATGAGCATGCCCATGCATTAACTTGATTGACCGCCCGAGGTTGCTACTCCGTTTTTTGTCAGATCAGCTGTTATTACACAGAGAGCCAACAAATGATGCCAAACCAAGACAATGCCGACGCTGGTCTCTCCCGAATGCAAGTCAAGTAGGAAATGGCTAGGCAAATGTTAACGTGATACCTCGCTTTGAAGGAAGTCGAGAGATTCTATGCACTTCTACGATAAATCAATGAGATACGTACGGATGATGTTGTGACCACTCACAAGTGTGAATGATTTATTTCAGCGGAATACAAAAATATGTTTAAACAAAGAGTTTGACTACCGATTTAAACCAAAAGTAAGGATGCTGTTGGGGCTACTCAAAATTGTAGGTGGTTCATTTTAATGGAAAACAAAAATACTAAATAAAATCGACATTGAGTACCATTTGTATAACTTTAAAGAACATATTCGAATATAATCCTATACTTCTTATAAGCGGAAGAACAATTTTAATTTAAAACAAAATTAAAAACAATTAAAAATGTACCAATGAAATGTTGAAAATCATATACAGCCACAGAGCCCATAACCATTTCGTACGACACGAAGCGCAAAATTTACACGTCTGACCACGCCCGACACTTGCTCAACTCTTCGAGTCATTATTCCTATAAATATGAGAAGTGGAGTACTTAGATTGTTACATTCGAATCACTTGGAATTACCAAAATAAAACAACTTGCAAGACAAACCGTGTATTGGTTTGGCATAAATTCAGATATAGAGATACAGGAATAGTCTTGTCGTATTTGTAACTAAATGAAAGCAGTAAAAACTGAGCCTTATTCTTGATAAACACCCCAAAAATAAAACATTTAGTTGGAAACATGAAGATTTTTTTGACGGTAGGAAAACGTCTTTGTTTTCTATAGTGGGGTACAATTTAAAAAAAATCGCATTGTGACCGTCACGAAAAGTGGTTAGGTCTGTTTTCGGCATATTTGTTCTTGATCAATTTTTCTATCTGACAAACGTAAAAGCATATGATAAACATTTATGCTAAAAGTTTTCACTGTTCTTATGAAAACTATATAATATGGCCGCCTAAGACAGCCGAAGCATTTGTTGACTGGACAAGGGCTCGTGGAGTCTTCAGTCCCTTGTCATGTGAAAACACGCGGCCTTCTGGCCGTAGTTTTCCGAAGATCTTCATTGAGATCGACTGGCCCTGCTACAACAAGCCATCACGTAGGCTATTCTCGCGGGGCAACTTCTTCAGAACAGTCCTGCCGACATAGGTAACAAGATAGGAACAAGAGCTTCCTATCACATCAAATATGGTTACGATGTGTATTCAAACCTTACTAATGAACCTTTTGAAAGGTCGAGAGTCATTATTTGATAATTGTGTGATGTTCAAGGTCATCCAAATTGTCCTTGAGTTGATAACTTAAGATCTACAGTAGTAAATATAGCTTTTAAAGGGCTACAGAAAGCGCTACGTATACAAGCATATTCAGTAAATATTTGTGAACGTGAAAAAAAAACAAGAAGATAATCTTGAGATGCTCCAAACTGTCCTGGACCCAGAACTTAAAACTCACAGTTGTAACAGTGATTTTTAAGCTTAACAAAGTTATAATAAATATTCGAACGTATTCAGTTAACATTCTTAGAAATCAACAAGCATTATAAAGAAATATAACATGATCTAGGCGATCCCAACTATCCTTGAGATTAGAAAATTGGACCAATAGTTGTAACAAGAGCTTTCTGGGCTATCGAAAGCTACGATGTTCATTGAATCACATTCATTGACTATCTTGAAAGAACAACAGAAATTATGAGATAATCTTCGAATGTTATCCAAACTATTCTGGAATTCAAAATCCACAGCTGTAACTTTTGCATTCTGGACTAAACAAAATGACAATAAGGTTTTTCATTTAATTAAGTGAGTCTTCAGAAAGTTCAACACATATAATGAAATATTTTAAGATGTTCTAGGTCACCAAATCTACCCTTGAGTTCAAAAGTAAGGATCTACAGTCGTGACTTTATAACCCTATGAAAGGTGACGATATGCACTCAAACACATTCAATAAATCTTCTGTAAGGTCACCAGTTATTATCAGATTATCTTGGGATGTCCAAATTTATAGAATCTGACCATGAGTTCAAAATTTGAGAAATATAGTTGTAAACGTAGTCTTCTGGGCAATAAAAAATAATCAAACATATTCAATGAACATTTTGAAACGTCCTGCGATAGCCTTGTTAGTTTCAGGTTATTCAAAATTTCTTTCAAAACTTAAGGTCTAGAAATCTAACAGTGGTTTTATGGACTATACAAAGATAAGTTAGTTAGTTTGTCAAAAAATATCCCAAAATGATCTGATAATGTATGTTGGCCTTCCAGAACATTTATTGAACACGTTTGAATATCATAACATTGTGTAGTGGGAAAAACTACTGTTACAACTGTAGATTTTAAGTTGTGAACTTCAGGCCAGTTTGTACGACCTAGCACATTTCAAAAAAAATATTTCCTATTTCAATCATTTCTATGGCACCAAATCAATCAGAATACACCAAATTGCTTGTATAATAACGCTTGAAAAAAATTAGGCCTGAGCATCATCAAGCTGGTAATCTTTTGCCTGTCAAAAGGATTCCCTTATGGTAGCTAGGCAAGAGATTGTCTGCTTGATCGAATGCCGCCTTTCAAACATGCCCTATGCTCAGTTTCAACTAATTCTATTGCATTTAACAACTTGACGAGCTCTTACAGATCTATCAATAAAGCTTGCTTCAGATAGAATTGGAACAAAAACAATTGCCTGTATTTCAGTTATTTATTATTGAATTCAAGATCTTTTTTTATACAAATGTAGCAATTTCTTCATACTTTTAAGAAAAAATATGGATAAAATTATTCGTCACGGTTTTGAAGGAATTTTCAAATTTTTCCTGTAACACGGCTCATTAGGCGGCGCACACCTTCTTCGTCCATCGTTTTAGCTATCTTATTCCACCAGGTCTTCATCTGATTGATGTCTTTGACAACCTTTCCCTTTGCCTTGAGTCTCCTCTTCATGATTGCCCAGTATTTCTCAATAGGGCGGAACTGGGGGCAGTTGGGTGGGTTAAGGTTTTTCGAACAACCTGACCCCTTTCTCTGCATACCATTCTTGAACGACTTTGCTGTAATGACAGCTTGCCAAATCTGACCAAAACATTACGGGATGGTCGTGGGATCGAATGAACGACAAAATTCGTGTTTGGAGACACTCTTTTTAATATAGTTCCGACGTCATTGTCTTATTTGTAACGAAAACTTTCGTTTTTTTTTCGTTTTTTCGAAAAATGACATACAGGAAATTTTGCCCAAGGCGGCAACACGCTAGTGCTTCACTTGGCAAAGATAGACTGCAGCGCTTCCCCAGGAACCAATAGTTCAGATAAAAGGGTGTTTTTTGGCTTCACCAGCAAATCGAAGAATTATAATGAGAATTCTATTCAGCTGAATTTTTGAGTTACTATTCGAACTTTCTAAGTTCTCATTTAATGTCTAAACTTCCTATCAGCATTCTTATCAACTTCTATAGAAAACTTTCAATTTCACGAAAGGTTCGTTTAAGAGGTTATCGAGAGTGCTATTCAGCTCAAAAAGTATCTCAAACGAAACCAAGAAAAAAACAGTAGGCATTTATATTCGACATTTTTGTACTTCTTAAATCCTGCTGCAAATTTATTTTTAGAGTGCTGTGGGGTGAAATGATGATTGAGTTCAATTTGAGGATTTTTTCCAAAAAAAATTTTTTTTTCATAAGCCTACCTAGTCTCGAACTCCTCTTTAAGACAGGGATAGTTACCACTGTGCCATATGAACGAGGAGGATTATGCTCTGATTTCACTCGAAGCTTTGATTCCATAAATGAGTACTATTTTGTCAATCCTTATAATCTTATCGTAACCTGAATGTCTCTGTAAAGATCATCTGGAACTCAATCTGAACTACAAATAAATTCAGTTTACCTTTTAGAGTGACAGCATTTCGCCTCCCATTTAGCTTACATTTTATATACGATGGTGATAAAATAAGCCGTTCTTTTATATTGTTTTTGAAAGATGTATTTGTGTATGTAGATGTAGATGTATTGTGAACTTTTGCGCTGATTAAAAGTACGGTTACTACTTCGATTGAACTTTGTGTTTAAGATTTTTCAAAGTTCACAGCAAGTTCTCAATAAACAACATATGAACTTGAAAGTTGAGTTGAAAAGCAACTTTTCTTGAACTTTGAAGTTGCTTAAAATGTTAATGACACCTCAAAGAAAATTCTTCCAGTACGTAAAGTGTCTTGTTATTCATCAAAGGAGTTCCATGGAATTAAATTTCAACTAATTGTGAACCGCTGAGTCTCCATTTTAAATTCGAGATCTGAAATTAGTATAATATTGAAAAAAACCGACAAATTATATTCATTCAGAGCTTCATTTGACAAAGATTGACTGCAGTGCAATCTCTGTGGCAAGATCTGGAATTTATATTATTATCAAAAGACGTCAAATATCATAGCTTTGTCAAACCAGGACTTGATTAACCCTAAAACAACTTAAAAAATAATCTAAGACTATCTGATCATCATCAACCAGAATGCATGCAATAGCAAATTGGAAAAGAAAACTGTAAAATATTGAAATAAATTCTTGTAAAATCTCTACAGGCTGTGTTTGGAAATTTTTTACAGATTTTCCTCGTTGGCATAGTTGTATGGGCACACACTCGATGAACAGAACAGCCACAACAAAATGATATTCGGAAACAGATTGAAAAAGAACGTTTGGAATCCAGCAAAAGTTGCAGAATAAGAAGAAGAAGAAAGTAGTAGAAGAAGAAGAAGGGAAGATCAAGAGTTTTCGGATTCCAGCTCCTCATTCTATGGTTTTCCTGCCGAGTCATTTATTTTTTGTGATCGAGATTATAACGTGTTGGAAGTAGTGGATGAATACAGGTATACCTCGATAGTACGTACATCAACTTTTTCACTTCCAATCGCAATTGCATGAAAACTACTGGTTGTATCTGACATCTAATACTACCAAAAGAAAGAACAACCTTCTGCTCTTTCATCTGGTTTTATAAGATTTAAGTTCTATCTGTTGTTATAACGCAATTGCGAATTAAAGTGAGCAGGTTTATGTACGTACTATCGAAGTATACTTGTATTTGAATAAGGTTAAAAATCCTCTCAGAAGAAGTTAAAGAAGACCAAAAAAGAAGAGATGTTTATTTTTTAGATACACGTTCGAAGTTTTGAATTTGAATATATTTTCATTGATTCTATCGCAGAAAAGGAACGAAAACGTAAGCGGAACCTCAGAACTCTACGCTTTGACACTTCAATTTTTTTTTTTTGCATTTCAGGATCAACCGAATGAAGATCATTTATAATAAATACGAATGCTGGTAGTATTTTTCATTTAAACATATGTATACACCATTATATAAATATTTCATGGGAATGGAAGGGACCATCAGGGCACCCGATTGAAGCACTCTGGATGGGGAAAGAGAGAATGACAACTCCTCATTGCTAACAGTTTGTGAATAGCGGGTGGACTCTTCTCCCCGCCCATTGGAGCATCCTCATGTTAGATGGCTTGCTCTTTTGACCAATTGTTCAATCTTTTTGTTGGAAGTAGATTCTTTATATCCCTGTGGAAACGTATAAGTGATAATACCTATCGATCCACCCAACCCCTTGTCGGCCCTTCAAACGATGACATGATAAGGATAATCAGTGGTTATTAAAGCTTGAGCAAGTCTAACAGAGAGGAGAGCCCATTGCTCTTGGACTTAGTTTCCGTGCTACAGTGGGTGGAAGTATATACTAGATCATCATTATCAGTAAATTATTGGATTTTGTAATTATTTGTTTTATAGTGTTTTTCTCATAGCTTTTTAAGAGAACTCATTTTTAAAGGATAAAGAGTTGTTATATTCATGTAAAATGGTCAGTTACCGATTTCAAAGTCAGAAGGGAAAATAGTATCAGAAGCGAAAGAGATTATCGAAACATGGAAGAGACAGGTTGAATTAAAAAGGATAACAAAGTTGGAAATTTCGACATAGGGAATAAATCTAATCGAAAGTATTCTGGGGATCAAGTAGATTGCTAGTGTTTCTCATATTGTCCCGCAACACCCTTAGTATTGAAAAGTGGTATTATTCTACTAACTTGGTCGCTAAAGCTGAAACAGTTCTCTGCCCTTCTCAAATAAATCATTCAAAGCATTCTGCCAACCTTCAAAAAGCGCTACCATTTACATTCCGAAGCTTTTGCATCGCATCAATGCCACAGAAAAATAAAAAGAACACAACACCACATCGACCGAAACCCATTCAAGCAAATGACGACATTCCTCCAAAACTCAGAAATCAATCACATTACTCAGCCCCCGCATTCACCGAAAATTTCGCCCCCTGGCAATAACATCCGTCCCATGTCACTCCTATCGCTCTTTGTGTGTGTGCAACCGAGCCAAGCAGGCTACTGATAAACCGCATAAATGATGGAAAGCCCGGAGGCGTCGTCCGTTTTCACACCGCCCATTGTCACACCCACCTTGAAACATCAACAGTGCTTTTTCCGTTTTTCTTTTTTTTCCTATTCCTATGGATAGATATGTTTGTTGGTTGGCACACAATAGAGGTGTTGATCGCATACCGTAAATGGATTCATCCTTCGTGGAATTGCTCCGATATCTCTGGTGAATTTTGCTTCCACAGGCAAGCAGCAAATTTGAGCCATTCACGGTTGATGGAAACCCTTTATTTGCATGACCTGCTTCGATCGTGTTGATGTAAGGGTTGAAGGAAAAACGAATTGTCAATGGGAAGAGTGTAGTTATTTATCCGCCCAATTTCCCATTTTTCTCACTTTCCCTTGTTTGGGAAGAATGATGGGTCGGGAGAAGCTTTCCGATTTCAATTGATTTGCCACTTAAGGAAATTTCGGTAATTTTTAAATCTTGGCAAATCCGAAAATCAGCTTCAGATTTCGTTCATTACCGAGAAAATGGTCCTCACATCGTTCGACCGACTGTCTGACGAGAACCACTTTGTTATTGTCCCAAAGCAAGCAAACGCAGACAGGCGGCAGATGGCCCAAAGAGCCAATAATTTCGACCAGACATCCACTCGTCTGTGCGTATCACCCAAGGGACACCCGAAACGAGCCGGACACGTGTCCACTCTGGCCTGATGGTCGTCGATTACATACTCAGTCACGAAAATGACAACCGAAGAGGGGCCTTGCCGGCTAAGTGAGAGGGGAAGCTCAATCTGGCCCCCAGTTGATTGATTCAATTTTCACTCGGTCCATTGTCCGACTGACTGCCACCAACTGACCGACCGACCGACCAACCAGTCAACTAGATGCTCTCTGGGATCATAAATGATTAACGCCCCACCAAATTGGAGCAGGATTTTGGATTCCTCCGCCTACACAATACTGTGGTCGATTACAGCCAGCTGTCCGAACGGAGGGAACAAATGACTTTATGATTCGGAAGTAGTCCCACCGGGCGGATTACAGTTCTTACGTCCGCAACGCCGACCGGTAGTCCATTACCGCAAATGAGTCTCCCGAAGCTTAGTTGGGTGTTCTTGTTCTGCACACGGTCGTGGAAAGTGAATCAATGTCGGAGTATCTTCTCATTTTAAATTGTTGAATCTGATTTAAGTTTTGAATGTTTCAACCGTCAACAGCTACCGCTTCCGTTCCCATGACTTCAATGTGGTGAATTTGCGACCAGAACAGGAGGAAAGCGGAGCTTGCTATGACCGATAAATTTCCAATAGAATTTGCATTTGCATTCCAACAACCAACCAACCAACGGGCGATCAGTGAAGAGAGGAAAAAAAGACAACGAGCGAGAACAATCAGCACCTCCTCGTGGAAGCGCATTTTTATGCAAATTCATCATTAGAAAATGGCAGTGGGACACTCGGGAGGAGTGATAAAAGATGATGCCATAGTTGTTCGTTTGAGCGCGATAAAAAAGGGAAGAATTTATTGGCTTTATCAAGGAAAATTGGAATTCTTTTTTTTTGCCCCTTTATCAGTTGATTTCATTCCGATGTAAAACTTTCGTTAATTTTGTACGGAACTTCAAATTTATCATTAAATTAACGTTGAAAATTCCCGAGCTAACTTTCGATAACTGGGCAGGCTCAGAAATCAAATAGTGGCCTTATAGTTCTGAAGATTCAATGATAAATGAAGTAATAACTCCCCGCCATAGTTACAAATTGACTAAAATATTTACCTGCACTTAGTAATTCAGAAAAAGCACCAAAAAATGAAAAAAGTGCCACTAAATTATTAAGGCCTGTGCCAACAAATAATGTGTGATCAGCATTAAAAAATTAGGAATGAGCAATAAAGATGAGAAAAAGATCTTCGGATAATCTAATTGTGACCGGTAAATCTATCAAATAAAGCAACAGCTATTAGTATATGTGCAATTAAATATGGCAGTATTTCCGCCAAATTATGTAATTTGAGCACTAAACTATTCGCATATGTCTTTTAATTTTGTTGGATTTTCCCATAAAAACAGTAAAATGAGCAATGGATAAATAAATATCCATTGCTCATTTCTACTACTTTTATGGAAAATCTAACAAAATTAAAAGACATATGCGAATGGTTTAGTGCTCAAATTATAATTTGGCGGATACTGCCATGATAATTGCACATATACTAATAGCTGTTGCTTGACAGATTTACCGGTCTGGTAGATTATCCGAAGATCTTTACTCATCTTTATTGCTCATTCTAATTTTTGTGCTGATCACACGTTATTGTTGGCACAGACATAATAATTTAATGGCACTTTTTCATTTTTATAGCTCAAATCTCTCTTTTAATTGATGATTAATTATGTACCGTTACAAATTTGCATTTTTAATCTCTGGAGATACACAATTGTATATGCCAGCGTCGGTGGTTTAGTGGTAAGCGTGACTGCTATTTGGCACCCCAGTGGGTCTGGGTTCAATCCCAGTCAACGTCGATAGTTCTTCTGAGGTGAAAAAATCTGGTCACATCTTCCTTCGGAAGGAAAGTACAGCCGTTAGTCCCGGCTCATATGCATGAGTCGATAGGTAGGGTCCAGGTGGTGGAGTCGTCTTCCTGACGTTGATGATTGTCACCATTTGAGGAAATAGGCCGACGGAAAAAAACAACATAATTTATCTCCAAGACCTTGATGAATTTTTCCTGAAAAATAACCAAACATAAGAGCAAACATTATACAGCTCAAACGCACCCTCCTTGTCCCCTGAATCCACGTTTTCTTTGGAATCCTTTTTAACTTGTTAGAACCATTATCGCCCGAGCGACTCACAACGGAAATATGACCATGCATATGTTTTCAATAGTTAGTTTTCACTGGAATATGTTGTGTTGCACTACAAAATAGTAATTCTATGGTGTTATTCATAAAAAAAAATCCTCAAGTGTGTCGTCAATTCCAGGTTAATATCATTAGTAGTTTAAATAATATTTATGTAGACTAACTCACAATGCTACAAAACCAAAGGTCATCTCAATGGAATCAAGCGAAGCTTCAGTTTACAATGTGCAGTCTTCTTCAATGCAGAGTTGCCAGATTATTACTTTTTCCCATTTTTAATTTTTGCCAAAAAAAATCATTTTTACTTTAACGTTTGCAATAAATAAATGGACTTTTTTCGAATGGTGATAAAAGAAAGCGAAGACAGAGTAATTAGCTTCTATGTTAAATTTCCCATGGAAGGTAATTATTTAAGCTTACCTGAAAAATAAATTCTACGCCCTTGCGAGCGGCCTTCCGGCAGTTAACCCGAACATTCACCATGGCGAACAAAAACATGCGGGTAGGCATGTTTTTGAGTTTTTATTTGTTCGATTTGAAAATTCCTCCTCAGTTTTCACGACAAAATTGTTGGAGTGGATCGCTTCAGGTTGGCCCAGAAATTCAGAAATGTGATAGACCTGTCAAAGTTTGTTTGCTGACTCATGAGTTACTATGAATGATGCTGCATGGGTAGTTTTGACAGTGCGGATGATGGTTAACCCATGAATAATCGGCAATTGTTGTCCGTTTTTTTATTGCAAACGTTATTTTCTCTTAAAGTTCGAATCGTCAACAAATCAATCCAGGATTTTCATCAATGTGTACATACTTTGAAGCATTGAGGATTAGATGCTGACAAGCTACTTAGCTTATGAGTAGCTACCTGGAATGACTTTAATTAGAGAACAAAGGATTCGTGAATTTATAGCTAGTCTAAAGACTATCGATCTACAACTATACGATCTAAAACGGTCTTTTCAATAGGGCTTGAGTTCAATCATCAGTTTCAATGTATCACACCACAGCAAAACAGATCTTTTTCATACAGGAAAACGGATCAGTATACGAGGGATTCATGTTCTCGGAGGAAGTCAATCATTGCACCTAAGTCCTTCTGGTAGGGTTGTATTGGCATGATTATGAGTCATGAGGTGTTTATTTGGACTACTAAATGTTCAAGGATAGGTGAACAATATAGAAGCGGAAATAACAATCAATCGTTGATATGACGTATGTGCGTAAATTGATTGAATTTAGATTTTAGTTGTGATGTTAATGTTAGCGGATCAACTCCTCCTTTTCCTTCTTGTAACACTAGGATAGTATGATGGTATTGATGGTGTTTGCAAGGAGAACCATAAGCGAGACTTTAGCTGATTGCACTTGCTCGGAATTTCCGAAGCTTCGGACTGGAAGATGCTGTTCGTTTTGTTGATAAAGGACAACACGTAGCTCAAGAAGTGGAGAGTTAATTATTTCACCGAATCATTAGGATGACATAGAATGCGATGTATAGTTTGATTGTTGTCGCTGTTGGATTGGGAAGAAGAAAAAAACAACAGGAGCTCCTAAAAAACGGTTTCAAAATTCTTTTGACACACTTTCGAAGGCTTTTTATTATCTGGAATTCCTTGGATCGTATTGAAACTGTTCCAGGAACAATTGCAACTTTTAACATGCGTAGCCTCCCTAGTAGCACACATGTTGCCATTCGGTTGACAAAACATAAATATGACTTGCTAAACTATAATCAAGTTACTACAACTAATTATGATCGTAGTGTGCTACTTGGGCTGCGCACAGAGCCAGTACATTTAATGATTATCAACCGAGGACAGTCCCGTTTCAGCAGCTTCTTGATCGGTCGGACCCTATTATTACCGCTGCTCCATTTGATGCAAGCCCCAAACCTTCTCTGTAATCAGTTGCCATTGATCTGAAACTGTTTAATAATTGTGCAAATATCATTTCAATATTACATTAAAGATAACACAAAATGACGTTCGATATAAATACGCTTTTAATGACAAAACTAACAATCGAGAACATTTTTGTTACTCCCAAAATTCTCTGGAGAATGCATAAAAACTTCTAAATTGAAGGAACACTATTTTTAGAGAAATTCTTGCAAGAAATTCTGCCGAAAGTACTGGAACAATCTCTTGCGGAACTCTAAAAGAAACACTTCGACTTCAACTTCTTGAAGAAATTATTGTAATTTATGAAGAACTATATTTTACAATCCATGCTGACATCAAAGACATAATTTAAAAAATAATTCTACAGAAGCCCCTTGCCAATTTATTAAGTTGAGAATTAAGTGTATGAAGTTATGGAGTTCGTTGAAATAAATCCAATTAATCAGGATTTTTGCAAAGAATTACTTCTGGAAGTACCTCATTTTTTTGTGCATAGTTCTTCCAGATGCCCTCCAGGAGAAAAAAGCAGGCTGTGCCTGTGATCGGACCTGACGTTTGTTTTTTCGCTGCAACTGAAAATTATTAAAAATAATAATTTAATATCTAATGTGGTATTCGAAATACGTTTTTCGCATCTCGTTAAGTGGGTTTCGGAAGTCAACCAAACCGATCGCGTTTTCTGATCGATGAAAAAATAGTCGCGATCGTTGAATTTTGTGATTGTACGAATAATGTTATTGAATGGTGAAAAATGAAGTAGTGCTTGCGTTGACTGAATGGTCAAAGAAAAATGCTAATAAAAAAAAAGCAGAGAACAAAAAGTTCTCCGCTTCCAGCCGAGCATGTTCGAGCTGACCCGACTGACGGCCAAGAAATTCCCGAAATACTTGAGCGATGCGCACCACCGTCGGAGTTTGGACACCGTGGTTTGTGTTGCCGAGGATCAACTGCTGGAGGAAAGCTCCCTTTCCTTGATCTCGCTGGTCAACTTGACTCGCTATATGTATATATGTACATGTGCATGTATATTTGTAAGTATTTATGACTGAATGAGAGAAAGAGCGTGATTTTCCAATTCCGGCCCGATATTGGTAAGTAATATTCCCAGTAACTCAATTTTAATCAACCATATTGAATACATATAACCATTCCACAAATAAAGTATTGAAACTCGTCATATTTTTATCTCTTGAACGTCTATGAAGGTTGTTTGGGTTTCCAGCACTTTCGGCAATGGATGTCAGGATAATTATAAAATTTTCAAACTGTTGTAAGGCCGTGGTACGCAAAGAGAAGTGGTTCTACGACACTCAACATGTTTGGCGAAATGTTAAATGGAAGTGGATAGGCTTATCTCGGTGACATTCTTCTCTTTTCAGAGAGCGAGTAATGGCGCTATAACCATAAGCCATAGGGTGCTAGGACTATAGTTAATGCTAAAGTCCCAACCGTTTGAAGAGAAATGGAGCATCACTTAACCTTCTTAGACAAGATGCTCCCAACGACCATTTTTGAATATTTTTTTTTTGTTCTGTACACCAAACAGGGCATTCTGTTTAACTATTCTCTCCGACTATTAATTTCCTTTTTCCTTTGATATCTACTGAAGGCTACGTGGGTTCCCCGTGTCTTCTTAAGGTAGATACCAAATCCTCCCTATCACCAACGGTTGCATGGACGTGGCCAGGTGAGCGATCGAGGAGTGTCTTCGTGGAGATTATTGCGTGAAGAAACGTAACAGTAACCGTAATCAGGTTTCGTTTCATGGTGGCATGCAATGTCTTCAACGAATTATTCCTCATCGTAGCTCCATCCACGAGGTGTGCAAACGTCAATGCTAATGCTAGTTCTTTCAGATGCACTCCAGGAATTCCTTTAGAATCGCAAAACTCCACAAGTTCCGGAGTTCCTGCAAAAATTTCATCACATGAACGTTTTGACAAAACTGCCAGTGAAATGCCAGAAGAAACTCCTGAAAGAATCCCTGGATAAATGCCCACTCACTTCTGAAGAATACCTTTAGAAACGACAGAGGGATCTTTAGGAACATCTGAGAACTTTTTAAAGACTCTTTGAGAAATTTTATGAAATTATCTTAAAAAATTATAGCAAAACATTTATGGAGAAACCATTTGGGGTCAGATACACAAACTGATATTGAGACTGTCATCTGTCATTGTAGTGTCAATATCAATTGTTCTTCTTCTGCTTCATGGGCCCTAAACAGCATGCCAAAAGTAGAATTGATAAAAAGTTGGAAAATCTATTATGAACTCATATTTTTAATTTGAGGTTTTTGAGTGACCAAGCAGTTGTCAAAAATCTAAAAAATCTTTTATGATGTTTTTTTAGAATGAAATAATTTCTCTTCACCATGAGGCTCTAGGAGTTGACAGCACTTTTTTTACTAGAACAAAGTTGTTAAGAGAAAGTATTGATAGTTCCGTTAGCGCATGGCAGAGCTGTGGAAATTGAATGAAGTAGTTTGAAATTGAGCGGAGGGCATTGTGAGGTAGTATTTCGAAACAAGCACACAATCTTTTGCCAAAGTATTCCCATGCGCCATAATATCTGACCCATACTGTACCCCTGCCCAGAAGCGGCAGTTGCGTTACGGATAGGTCCAATCTGGTGACATTAGAGGCGACGGGTAATTAGCCAGTCCAGGAGGTTGTGTCTACGTCAAACGATGGTTTCTTGGTAGCTAAAGTGAAATGAGTGTTCTTAGAAGAGCTGCTAAGCGCCGCCTCGATTCTCTACTAACCAGTTGTCCCAGATAGTTATAGGGTGCTGGAATGGAGAAGTCCCTTACCAACTGAAGGACCCATATCTTATTGAAGGCTATGACTGAGCTCAACGTTGATCTGGCTTACCAAGAGTACCTACCACAGAAACGGAGCGGAGTCGGTCATCGTCACGACGTGCTGCTGTTTAGGGCTGTCAAACAACTGAAGGGTGGAGGATGGCTACATTCACAGCGACCACAAGGCGGTTCGTTATAATATCGTCTAAAATGCAAGACAGCGCTTCATCGAGCCGGCTCCAATTGCCCGCAGATGGAGGACATCATACTGTGACAATGAAGTGTTCAAGAGGGGCTTGAGCTGGAACGAATTATGAACGATACCCAGGACATGAGCGGTAATCAACTCATAGCGCTACTATCAAGTTTATGCAACACAATCATGCCTAGGAAGGTCAAGCCAGGAAATCGAAGGTCACCGGTGTACTGGTGGACAAAGTTGCTCACCATCATCGGTTAAACATCGGACGCTGAGCGGAGCGTGCTTCGAGGTAAAAGTTATAAAAAAAGAGGGCTGATACATGAGCCTTGAAGCAGACGCATGCAACTTATACTGGAAATTGACAGCCAAGAGATTATTTCATTTGCTTTTCTGACATTAAATCCTTTTTATTTATTTATTTTTAATTCCGAAGGATCCACACTCTGCAGAATATCTGACAGGACTTCAATGGAAACTGTATCAAAAACTCGTTTATTGTTCAGGATTATTGAAGCCATTCGCTCCTTGTGCACAAAATTCAGTAGAATAGCTGTGAAAAGCAGCGTTAGACAATCATTTGTTATGCACCCAATTTAACTTTTTTCTTATCTCCCTTCTACAGAAAAGAGATACACTAAGGTTTATTACACGGTTTGTTTTCGGCGATAACTCCAGAACGGAACAACCTCTCGACCTAATTCGAATCACGTTTTGGGCAAAAAGTAATCATATGGCAGTTTTGGTGTAACTTCGTCGAAGTGATGACGGAAAGATAGGGAACGGTCGACTCGAATTCCTTGCACTTTTGCTGAGGACTTCTGGTAAATGTGGCGGCCTCCAAGAAACGATTGGCGTGGCCAGTGACCGATGATTGCTGCCACAGATGTGGGATAAGCTGCATTTTTCCGCTGACAGCTAGAAGCCAAGCTGAGGTCCAGCTCTCAACTAACCATACCGCTTGACCTAGTTTTTTTTTCCGCGGGCGACCAATATGCTTCTCACGGCCATCAGGACGATGCCATTCGTATGAACCAATATGAAAATACCAGCCGGTAGTTTTAAGAAGGAAAAGGGTGCCGGTAATGACCGACCATCGCGGAACGCCTGTTTCTTCAGTGAATGTGTCAAATCAATGGTCTCCAATAATAACCTGGAAAGACCGGTGAAAGAATTTGCACATAAAATTTGTACGGAATCGAATTGCACCACTTTTAAATGGCTGTAGCGTTTTATCCGTTGGGTATTTTCTATTGAAATTTTGGGTGGAATTAGTTCAATGTGTTTTGTTTACGCTGTGTAAGTTTCACCAGCAGTTTTGCGAGATTGCGAAAGGAAACAAGTACGGCGTGACATCGATCGAGATCTGCCACATGAGGTGTTAAGGCAGTCATAAGTGGGTAGTTCAAGCTTTCAAGAGGAATCAAAACAGTTCAGTTCGAGATGTGGCAAATAAACGGAATCTAACCAAAACTTTCGTGCAAGATGCGAAAAAGCGTGAAGGACTACACATGTACAAAGTCCAAAAGATGAACGGCAGAATACGGTAGGTAAACGCGCACGGAAGCTCTACACCCAGATGTTGATGAAACCACATTGCCTCTTTATGGATGATGAGACGTACGTAAAAGCAGACTGCCGGCAGCTTCCGGGACTCCAGTTTTTCACTGCTCATCATAAATTCGATGTCCCTGAGGACGTTACAAAGCAGAAGATGTCAAAGTTTGCCAAAAAATATATGATTTGGCAAGCAATTTGTTCGTGTGGAAAGCAGAGCTCCCTATTCGTGATAACTGGAACGGTCAATGGGCAGGTGTACCTAAAGGAATGCCTCCAAAAGCGTCTACTTCCTCTTCTGAGGTCACACAATGGTCCTACGATTTTCTGGCCGGATTTAGCCTCGTGCCATTACTCAAAAGAGTTTTTGGAGTAGTACAAGACTAAGGAGGTCAATTTCGTGCCGAAGCACCTCAACTACCCTAACGCACCAGAACTGCGGCCAATTGAAAAGTACTAGGCCATCATGAAGCAGGCACATCGGAAGCATCCGTAGGAAGTGAAATCGGAAGATATGAAGAAAAAATAGATTGCCACGCAAAAAAAAAGCTTATGAGCAGTGCAAATAAGAAGATTCGTGCATTTGGATATGGAATTGAAATTAAATAAAACAAATATGGGAAAATATTCACAACATATTTACTTTTTACTGCCTGAAAGTTTCAAGATGATTGGTTGAACGGGCGAATGTTGCCGAATATTTGTGGTGCGTCGGAATTTGATTCCGTACACCCTTTATTTGAGTGACTCCAATGTGTAGACCTGAGTGAAGAGAGGCCCGAAAATACAGTACGAAGCTAAATGTTTAAGAAGGGACGGGCCAAAGTTATAAAATCAGTCACCAGTATCAGAGCTCAATAGTTTTGCAGCTGAGGGGTGTGGCTATTTCTGCACCGATCATGGAATGAAACTAAATGAAATAAAAAGAAGAGGACAATTTGAACCATTTGTTACCTGTCTTTGAAAACCCGGATAGGGAAAACCTTTGCTCAACCTATTCATATGGAGATCTATATAGGAGCAAAAGTAGGTCATTTTTAAGTATCAAATTGAACTACTTATACTAATAAAACTTTATTGTCATATCAATGTAAAATTTTTGTTAGTTTTTCTGATCAAATAATGGATGAATGAAGTCATTGTGATAGGTTTATCAGAGTAAAAACGAGAGTCATTATCGTTCAAAAACCTTTCACTTTAGCGTAACGCTCTCATTTTTCAAAATTTTGAAATGACACCCTCGTTAAAACCTCGTTCAATATGATGTAATGTGTCTGTAATATTGTCTTACTATTTCCGGGCCTTTGTGTTCACGATGACAACCTGTTTGAAAATGGATATTGGAACAGATTCCCTAGTTTTACTACATCAAACCCAATCTTAAATCGCTCACGTTATTCTGATCTTTTATTAGTCTTTTCCCAAAAACAAAATTACCTATAATTTTTTTTGAAAAATGCATAAAAAAATTGTACTCTAAATTGCGTTGACTTGCAACGCGACCTAAAACCCATTATAAGTTCACATGGAGTAAGATTTCAGTAATCTTATCCCTCTGACAACAATTCACCCCATCATTCATCCAAGCAATCGCCTTCCTCCAGACGACAGCTCTCGTTTCCCGGGTCACATTACGAGTGACATCACACACACACACCGCAACCACAGCGAAAATGAGTGTAATTCCGTTCCACACCTCGTCAAGTCCCCAGTTGGCCATGATGATTCGATTGTGCCGGTGTGCTGTCTGGTGTCTGAGTTTTCCTCTTCTGTCTTTCAAGGTCCCAAGCGTCCGCCTCCGCGCAAGGGATCGCATAAAAATGCACTCGTTTTCCGCTGCGATGCTGAGACAGACAAAATGCCAGGTACGTGACAATTGTTACTTTCCTCCTCCGCCGGTGTCACCGTCGAGGGATCGAGGACAGGGATATTCCCATTCGCACCGGAAGTCGACGAGCGGGAATGGTTTGCTTGCTCTCTGTTTCACCACCAAAGAGGTCAATCCAGGATGGCCGTTGCGATTAGGCTGGATGGGATGCTAATTACGGTCGGAAAATAAACTAACGTGATTGTTTCCGGCTGAGAGGTGTTTTATGAGGATTCGTCGTCTTCTTTGTGAGTGGTTTAAACTGGACGCTTTAGGTTCACTGTCAACTTCGGACGACTTCGGATGGGGTCATGTGGATAAATCTTTAACTAAGAAATTTGCAACAAACGATTGAACTCAACATTAGATTCTACAAAACAGCCAAAGTGGTTCACCTTCCAAAAAACAAATCCACCTCTGGTAAAAGGGTTCTTTCAAAGACACCCCGCTTTCATATCCTCACTTAACGGCTTCAGATGTGCAGGAGGACGAGGGAAACGAAAAATGAATTTTTAATTAACATTTATTCTTTTGAAGGGTACCGTTTCTGCTCTGAAAGCCGAGAAAGCAGAAAAAGCGTGGAATAATTTACAGCGCTTGCTTTGTTTTATCCATCTTTCGGGGGAAAAAATAATTTTCCACGGAGCCCTGGATGCATTAGGAAAGAGAGCGTTTCTTTTCACGGTCGTTAAGATTGTGTTTGGAATGTGGATTAGGTATCCGAGAGAAGCAAAAAAAAAAAAAGCAACTGTAAACCCAAAACTGAAAAGCGCTATAATCACTTCTTTTGGCGATAAAAGGCAGCGAGGTCAACTCCGATAATGTCTGGCCGGGTTATCTCTTTCGGAATTAACAGGGAGTGCCTGTTCACATGTCAGCCCTAATTTATGGAACGAGGTGGTGGAAAATGGCTCTTTTTTTTCTCGTGACAGTGGTTCAGCAAGAAAGTGGCTCTAAAATAACCAAGTTTGATGCCCATTTTTTAACGTGAGAGAAGAAATTTCCATTCGATTTCCCCCCCATGACAATCGTTCAACAATTTCGATCATTTCCGCGTTCATCCAAGCAACTCATTCACTGGGCCGGCCTACTTCATTCAACTGCTACGCGTTTTGTTTGTTCAACTCAAATTCAAAACAAAATCCATAAAAAAAACTGGTGAGGGGAGTGGGGGTGGAAACCGTTTCCGACAGTTGCAGTGACCACCAACCCGGGGAGAGCAATTATCTGCTTTTCCCGGACCATCCTCATTGTCCTTGTGGGGAGCTCATACAACTCCACATTCCCACGACCATTAACCCTCAACAGGCAGTCAGACAGCAGCGTGGTTTCCACGTTTGATTTTTTTTTTCGCTTTCCCCACTGCTGAGTTGAGTATGTGTGTGTGTGTGTTTGTGTGGTTGTTTTGTGCATAAATTTAACCCGCATGCATAATGTATGCGTTTAATCATTTCAGAAGCATTTTTCTCTTTTCGCCGGAGTTTTTTCCGGATGCTACAAAAAACGGCAAATATTCTGTGATCAACATGGGCGGTTGTGCGATATTTGCATAACACTGTAATGCGTTTACGAGGGTGGATTTTTTGTGTGTATTCATTGGAGTTTGGTGATTTAATTATGAGGATTTACACTCGCTTACAGTAGGCTCTGCTTCGAAGGAAGAGCTCAAGCGGGTAAGTTTTAACCTTCAAGCCCACCACATTGGCAATCGTTGCTTGAATTGCTAATAACCGCAGCCACAAGCAAATTCCTACGCTCAAGCATGCCTTTTGTTGGCTGGTTTTGCCGTTTTTCAAGGCTACAATTTCATTGCGACTGAACATAAAACAACCGGTTTGGGGCAGGCATTTATTTACCGATTAGACCACTTTTCGGCACACTCGACCTGATGGGGCTGCAAATTGCAAACCAGAGCAAAATTAGATTAACATCGAGCGATTGATTTTCGGGCTAATGTGGTTAGGTATGAATTTTTGAAACGAACCGACTGAACGCGGTTGTTAGTCGTGGCCATCAATTTGCGGTTGCTAGGGTGAAGCCATGCGTGTCGTACCGCCGACTATGACCACGAAGGCTAGTTCTAGGGACTTTTTTTTTCATTAGGGCGAATCTAACATTGAGAAACTCTTTTTGGTTACTTTCCCGACTAGAAAGATATAAAAACTTTATATCAGCTTGAGTTACTATGTTATACTCATTTTCTTTAACAAGCTTTGTTAGAAACATGATGCAGGATGTTGTTAAAATATCAGAATTTATAACAAAAACATCTCTTGTCTAATCAGAAGAATATCACAGTTTGTTATGATTAGATCGAAAATATAACAAACAATAATACATATTTTTGATATAACATAACTGGCATCTAATACATTATGTTACAAGGTATAACAAATTTTTAACACCCTGAGTAACTGGAATATGATATATATATAAATAAATTTATAACAAAATATGTTATAATTTTAAAGGCGTTTTTATAGGTTTTCCAAGTTTGTTCATAAAGAAACAAACAAACCTTTTTATAAGCAGACATTATATTTATTGCAAAGCTTTTAAGCCAATTCCATACATGGATGAAAGATGATTGTTGATCAAAGAGATAAATAAGAAAATCAAATGAAAATAAGAAGAAATCCCACTCTTCAACAAATAGTGGATCATGAATTTAAAAAATAAGATTCTTCATTTGTAACAGGCACGGCATTCTTTCGGTTTGATTCAAGCTACAGTAATCTAATCTCTTCGATACCGATGATGTTCCACGAAATGCTCTAAAAGAAACAGAGCTGTATGGCTGGCCCACAATTGATACGATGTGGATGCGTTTGCGTGCATTTTACAGTTTTCCCATAAGTTTTCTGTCTAATTCTTACCTTCTATATACCCAACCTTATGTATATCTTAACTGTTATATTTTGCAGTCTTTTTGGACAGATTTCCAACATTAGCAGCTAGATGAAAATATAATCTCTCCCACCTTCAGACCTCAAAAAATCATCCTGTCGTTCAGGTATCACAAAAATTCGAACAAGATACATACGTCATTTTACTATAGTAAAAAGCACCCCCAATTATTGAATCTCAAAAGTTTGGAGTTATCCAGATCAAAATATAGAATTTAGTAGCAGCAAAAATGAATAAACATTGCTTGATAATGTTGATGCAGATTTAGAACTAAGAGATGTCAAATTTTGTGAAAGCGGAAAGTATTATTAAAATGAATTAACATTTGAACCGAATATCTATGTGTGTGTGCAATCTAACACTCATTGGCCGGCAATGGTATTATGGAAGAAATCTGTTTACAACAATCGCTCAAGTGATCATTGGAAGCAGCTTTAATCCGAGAGCTAGAAAGTGATAGCTCTACTGCCGATCCCGCAACCCATTTCAGAATGTCTGGAGAGTCACGCCCATTCCAGGGTTACTTTTACATAAAATAAGCCCCGCATGTAAACATTACCGATATCATTTGGATAAGGGCACTGCAACACACTTCCAGATTTGGAAATGTTAAATTCCCAAACCAGGCACGTATTTGGTATTTAAATAATATTTAAAAATGAAGTTATTGTTATATAGTTATAGTCAGATACATCTCACCCATGGCCGCTTCCTTAATGACACTCGCTTGTTCATTCGTAAACATAACAATTCTCGACGTTGATTCGTAATTAATTTCATGCACTCGCGACAAAATAAGCGCAAAAATTAACGTTGCTCTAACGGGCGAGATATGCAACCTGCATAACAAAACTATGTACAAAATGTGGTGAATGCATTTGAAATTATGTGGCAGCTTTTCACGCACGCATGCGTGTTGTCTTCGTTTGCTGCTTCTGACCAGCAAATGGCCGTTTTCTACATGCACTGGTCTTCTTTTTTTCCACTTCACACTCTGCCAATTATCAAATCCCCGCTAAGAGGCGACTCTATATCGAACTTGAAAATTGCTAATAATCATCGATTCACTCGCGACAAAGCGGACAAACACTCAAACTTAATAATTTATGTCCGGATGTTACAATATTACCACTAATAAACAAAACTAAGCTGATGTAACTCTTCTTCCGGATACGGGGGCGAAGCACAAAACATAAAAAAAACGTGGAAATACTACCGACACTTACACATTTCGGGAGGGTATCGATTTTCTTTCCCAAAGCACGCGGATAATTCATGATATCACTGTTAATTAAGGCAAAATACGTATTAAGGTAGAATACGTATATTTTTTCGCGAAAACGACGCAGCAAAAAAACAAAACACGTCAGTTTCAAAGCACGGCTTGCTGCGATCCTAAAATTTGCACCAAATATCTATGTACTTTTTTTTATATAATGATTCATTCATTTTCCTAAATGGCTGATTCCTTAGTATTTATCAATTGCTAATTGATTCTACAAACACTGGCTATATCTTAGGAACAGTTTTAACTACTAGAAAAAACTTCGAGAACATTTATGAGACTTCGGAAAATCAAATTTAGTCGTATCAATGATACGCTTCGATTATGGGTAAGCCTCGAAATAAAAAGTAAGGCAGTTTGAGAATCTACAACCAAGCATATTCCAATGTGTAAAATAAAAACGCAAATTGATTTAACTATTGAAATAAGAAAAGAAATATAATTCTCAAAGAGATAAAAAAAATTACGAATAATATTGTTAAAAAAGTGCCATATTTTGATGTAAATTTGTTGATAAAAAATAAAAAACATGTCATAAAAATAATTAGTAACACAGTTTTATATATTTGTGATGAATTTTTTTCTGGGGTATGGTCTCTCCAAACTGAACTATATCATAACGAGTTACAAGTATCAAAGGTTGTTAGAATTTTGTTATTTTTCTGTTTTATTCTTCTAGTCGGGTTATCTTTCATTTATATTCCAATCACCTGTACGTTTTGCATTCTTTTATTTGTAGAGTATGCTAGCCAGCACTGTTGAGTTTCGATCTGAAACAAAGAATCCCTCGAAAATTTTGTAATGGTGCTGTGATAAATGAAAGAGGCCGAGATACGAACAGAATCTCTCATTGTAAGGTTCGGCCTTTGAAAAAAGTCCCTAGAGTTGTTTCTCTCCTGTTTTGTTTTTCTCATTTTTTGAGTACAATTGTATTCCATCTCTTCTTCTCTCACGAGAATGAATTTCTGTTTTCGTAAAAAGTGGATCTACTCATAAAATTGAGAAGATCAACTTTTCCCAAATATTGAGTAACTTTTCCGTGAGAGAAAAAGAGAAAGTATAAAAGTCTACTGAAACATTGAGCAAAGGAAACGGGAGTGTAGGCATTATGTCGACATTGTAGGCATATGTAGGCATTATGTCGAGGTCTGTTCATTATATGAAAAGGACACTTTAGTAACGCAATAAAAAGCAAAAGCTTAACTCTAATTTGATGTAATGTGCTTCATCATGTAATTCAAAACACCGACAAACGACTGTCCTTTTTTATCTGAATCAAAACAGTTTGTGAATTAGTGTGGAGAGAGAGAGGGGGGAGAGAAAGAGAGAGAGAGAGAGAGAGAGAGAGAGAGAGAGATAAATTCATCTACGGACTCTTATTTTTACACAACCCCTCAATTGAAATTTTTATTGGATTAGCATAACTTATTCTTTAGAAACTTCAATTAGCCTGATACAGATATTAGTTACAGTAATACAATAGAATACAGTAAAAAAAATTGAAAGTTACGAAAAAAGAGTTTGGTTCGAGCATCGGCTGTGAAAGGTCGTGACGATGCTTTATTACGCACTATATTCATATCAGGCATGGCGCGTTTCGTATTGTTTCGGTTATCTATAATTCGGTGATACGAGTGATCGAGTGAGTATAGTGACGACTAGCCCAGGTGGCTAAAAGTTATTTAAATACAGGATAAGAAAAGATCGAGTGAGCTCAGTAAGAAAACAACAAAACGTCTCTCAAGTGTTAATAAAATTAACTTTGTTTTCCTAACGGAAAACCACCATCAAACTTTGTGAGTGACTCTAATAGTATCTTAATTATTGGTTTAACTCGGTTCAAATCGGATTTTCAGCATTATCAAAAATTACTTTGTTTTTCCAATCAAAAACCAACATTACACTTTATGTGTGGCCCCAATAGCATCCTTACTGTTGGTATAAATCAATTCAAATCAGAAATCGGTACTAATATTTAAATGTTTTACTAAACGAAGCTCGAATTAGGTTTATCGTTTACCAAAACAATCCCTGTTGCCATCCAATCTTGTTATCCAAAATCCCAGTGATTTCTCGTGGAAATGTGGCAGTACTCTCGGCTTCGAATAAAAAGTCCAAATAAACTTCAACACATTTCTCTGGGAAGTTCTGTTGAGAACATCTGGAAAGCTCTTCAGAGAAGTTCAGGGAGGTTCTGCAGAGCACTACTTTGAAATTCTGCAGAGAACTTCAGGGAAATTCTCACAGAACTTCAGGGAAATTCTCAAAGAACTCAGTGGAAATTCTTCAGAGCGATTTAGAAAAGTTTTGCTGTGAACTTCATGAACCCTCTGCAGAAAACATCATTGAAATGTTGCAGAGAACCTTAGAGATGTTCTGCAGAAACTTCCGGGAAATTCTTCAAAGAAATTCCCTGGAGAACTTCAGGAAAAATTTGTCAGAGAACTTTAGGGAAGTTCTGGCAGAGAACTTCAGGAAACATCTGCAGAGGCGCTCAGGAAAGTTTTGCAGAGAATTTCAAGAAACCTCTGCATAAAACTTCATTGAAATGTTGCAGAGAGTTTAAGGGTAGTTCTGCAGAGAATTTCAGGGGAATTTTTCGGATAAATTCTTCTGAGAACTTCAGGGAAGTTCTGCAAAGAGCTTCAGGGAAGTTCTGCAACAAACTTCATGGATAAATTTTGCAAAAAACTTCATGGATGTTCTGCAGAGAACTTCAGGGAAGTTATTCAGAGAACATTAGAAAGATCTGTAGGAAACTTCCGGAAAGTTCTGCTTTACTTAATGGCCATTGAAAACTTCTGCGCTGTTATTTGGTATCTAATTGTTTTGGAAATTTTTGCAGTAAGTAGGTCAAGGCTGACAACTTCTCTATACTTGCTTTTCTTAGATACGACAAAATAATGTAGTTTGCCAGATTTTGCTATCAATGTACAGCCGACAGTATTTCAGTTCGTATTTAAGGCCCATTTCGACAGACAAGTCACCGACATTAAGACAAAAGTATAGCTCATCCTTATATGTAAAATACGAGGACTAGGGCTCATGGCACTTCTGTTGTGTTGTCACCATAAAGAGTTATCCTTCTTTGAGACGTGAAATAAGAAGCCGTGCATTTACCCAGCAAACACAGGATTGTATATTATAGCGGATAAGAGTGCAGAAGTGGAGGCGATAAACATACATTTTACTTGAAGTCAAATGGACGCACGTACGTATATCGCCTCCTCTTGTACTTTCAACTTTCGATGCCAATCTGTGAAGAAAATGCGAATCGCCGGAGGTAAAACTACGATTTTCGATGGTTTTGGGACAAGATTATTGAAATTGGCATCGAACTCTGATCTCAAGACTTTTTTTGGATTTCGTCCACCAGTGTTATCTGTCAAAGCCTAGCAAAAGGCAGATTCGACCATATCGCAAGTTTCTCCGGAAATGTCTAAAACATTACGGCTCCGGTACACGAACGATATTTCTCACGACTGGCCAACCCGAAGCACAGCCCCCAGAACTTCCAAAGACATGTAAACTCTCTTTTCCACTCATTTTGATAACACTTAAAGGGCCCTCAACTCGTCATGAAGCTTGTTTACTTGGTCACTCGAAAACGGCGTGTCTGGCTAGCTCTTCCTGCTGCTCCTGTTGCCTCCTGGCTGGGCTAGGGGGCTGCTTTTGGGCTTTTGGAAGTCATTGTTACACTGTGAACTGTGCGACATGCACTAAAATCGAACTGAGATTTCCGACAGAAACACGATGAAACACGCACAAAACATTCCTCATTCATCATGGAGATTAAATCTCACCGATTTCATTGGCATGGTTGTTCAACTGTTTGATTTAAGTTCCATTCCTCACTGTTGAATAATATTTGTGTACAGAAGCTTACTCCTCCACGCCGATTGGTTGATCAAATGGAAAACAACATTCTCCAGACAAAATCCCTCCAGAGAAAAACAACTCAAAACATATCGCATTGAAGTGTCATTTTTCTCACTCTAGTTCAATGGAAATTGACAAGAAAGAAGAAAAAACCACGACATTCCACTTTTATCGTCGTCGTCGTCGTCGCCGCTGTCGTCAAAGTCGCGCGACTTGTTGAAACTATTTTCAATAGTGTCACTTTACCCAGGGGGATTGGACGGGCGCAATCAATATCATTGAGAGCGAAGGAAAAAGTTTTCCGCCAATGCCCGCCTTTGAGACACGAGCCGAGAAGGGAAAACAACTTAGCGTCGGTGGAAAATAGAAATCCAAGAAGGCATGTGACGAAGGAACCGCTCAAGTTGGTTGTAAACAGCATCAGTCTACCTGTGCAATCGGTTGCTTGATTTTCGCATTCGGAAAGTATCAGATCAATGGGTTGTCAATGCATTCAAAATATTCCGTTGATCCCTGCCAGGGATGTGGATTGAAATTCAAACCAGATAAGCGCTTTTTAGCAAAGCTCGCAGTATTTCAATAATTCATAAACATCTCAGATCGAATCGGACTGAAATACCGCTGTAAGGAATGCTAAGCTTCCACAAATTGATTCTCTCTGGAGGAGGGGCATCGTCAAGGCGTTTTGGGAATTCTCTAGCAGCTAATTATGTCAGGGGATTTGGATGCGGTGGGCTGAACAACTAGAATTCCTATTTTGCAAATAAATACCTCCTATCAATTACTCCTCCTCCTCCTCCTTCTCCTCCTCCTTCTCCCTCATCCTACAGGTTCAGGCGGATTTGTTGGGATGGTGCTGCGGTAGCATCAATGGCAAAGATAATGAGATGCACGCGTGCACAAACAGGCTCTCATTAGAGCATATTTAGTATCAAAACAAGGAGGAAATGTGATTGCTTAATGCCACGCCACCGCCTGAGGGTTTGTCCTCGGCCATGGATCCGTTTTGGATCCGAACATACACAGTGATTTGTTGTTCCGGAAAACAAACTGTCTCCAAGCGGATGCCGAATGTAAACAATTGATCCAGCCGACTATTTCAAAGCATCAGAGTATAGATGGCCACACAATTTCGAACCTTTCAAATTGACTTTCTCCGGTTTTGAGAAAGCAATTGCATAATAAACTCAATCCGATTCAAATTCTGGCTAAACTCTGACTGAAAGCAAAAAAAAATTTCAACACAATCGTTATTGACCTAATGCAAATCCACCTGGAGTCCTTTTACCCTCGAAATAGATAACATTCACTCTACCGTTCAACATTTCGAAATTTCTTTTCTTCATCAAAGGAAGAGCTTCACAATGAGAGCACAAAAGATGGAATCTTCTCCCGAACTAGGTACCATCAGGGATTTTCATTTGCGTCATGGAAATGTAATAGATTCTCACTGCAACATCAACAACAACAATAACAACAACAAACGGCAGTGGAGGGCTTTATTTGGATACAATTTGTTTTCTGCAGAACTCATTTTGAAACGCCAGGCAGGCGGCGCTGGAGGCAGCTGAGCAAAATCCAATCAGAGCAAATCATGCAAAGGAGTACCTACCTACATAGGATTTGCTTGCACTTTTGTTCTCTCCCCCTGGTGATGGTTGATGGTGAGGAAATTTGTGTTCAATTTTCAGCTCCATCAGCACGTCAACGAGCTCTTGTTGAATGGGGGCCTTTCGAGGATGGAACTATCCCAGTAACTATCTCCTTCCCTGTTTCTGTTTCTGTGTCTTTATTGGATTAATCCGATTGGAATGACAGTGTAACAAGAGTTTGCCTTTGGGCCGGAGTTTTGCAAATTTGTTGTGCTGAATAAGTAGGGAACGTCTGCAGCAGGCTCTGCCGCAATGAGGTGAGCTTTCGTCGACATAGATCGGATTATGGCAGAACAAATGGTTGCTTTGATTAATCGGAACGAAACAAATTCGATATTGTTTTACGACGAAACTGTTTGCCAACTTGTTCACTTACCTAGAGATTCCGTTGATGTTGTTTTCCAACTGTCAATTAATTTCTCTAAATTGAATTTCCTTCAATTGGATGTCGATTGCCTCGAGGACACACGAGAAAGCAAACTTCTCCATGTACGTATTTCCATCCCTGCGTGTCAGCATGGGAATACCGAACTGTCTTGACGCTGTCAAACCAGTCATAACTGGGGAAACCGAAAGAATAAAAATCATACTTATTGACCACTTTCCAGATTGGACCGAATTGGCTCTCACAACTTTATGCCGGAAATGCAGTTTGAGAGAGAAGAAAGAAAATGGGGAACAGAAATTGAAAAATTTGTTGATTGCGTAGTTTTGGACCGCAGGAGAGCAAGCACACAAGCCAATAAGGACGACAACTAGGACGATTATGACGATTGTGACTGTCCTGGTAGTTTCAATCTCATGTCATGCTGTTTTTTTTGCTGGTCAGGACGAAATTTACGATGCTGGCATGTGACTGTCAGTTGGATAGGGCATTGCTTTAAATGTAGGGAAAGTTTGAACAGAGGTAGGTTTCTCAGCTTCGGAACACCTACGTTTGTTTGAGGAAAAAGTTTTTAAAATCTTTGTACAAGTTAAGCTGAAGTTCCTTGTATTGAGCATTTTCAAATTTCAATTCCGAACTTCAGAATTATCTCTCTTTGATGCTCCTTGAACATTTTTTTAAGAATTTCCTGAATTGTTCTATCAGTTCTCGGTGTTCTTTTGTTAAAATAATTGTTAGATTCATAGTGGCCTGAAATTATTTTTTGAAAACCCGTTGAAATCTAGACGGTCTAATGAAGAAATCCATTTTTTTATTAAGTTCCACAAGTTTTCCATGTTTTACCAACTTCTTCTTGAATTTATTCAAACTTAATTTGGTGTTTTCATTTCTCAACACATAATTTGAGTTTCTCTAGAACTGAACTTTATGAAACGATACTCTAGAAGCTCTAAGCATTTGCAAGGGCTTTTTTAAGTTCCTAAAATGATGTGAACTTTTGATCTATCTGTTTGTTGAGGCGAAATTTTGAGTGAAACAATGAATGAGGTTTTGATTTAATTAATAAGTCGTGACATAATATCACTCAGCAGGTTTGATCAAAGGCAATTTTTTGGAGCAAATTGAAGGCGGAATATGGAACCGTTACCCTCCATATCTTCAGCCAGCCGCTGGCTAAGCTAACCATCGAGAGGATCCGAAAGATTGAAGAGGACATGTGGATCATGACTGAAAACCTTCGTAAAGAAGCTGGAGCTGGTGGAACATAGTTGAAAGAAATTAATGGAGAAACATACGCATGAAACCATGCTGAATTCTGGTTTCCAAGCAATGAAGTGATTTGCTTTCTGGATCTCACCAACATCATGCTCAAAAAGGTATAAAATATTTTCCAATCCCATAGCCGGCACATCCTCCTGTTCGACAAAGATGCTGAACGGCACTCACGCGCATTGTATGAGAAAAATCTGCTGCATTTTGCTTCACAGTAACCGCCCAAACACAATGATAACCGAAACGGAACGGAAAACGGAAAATTTGACAGGTTGCTGCAAATGACTTCGATATGTCCAATTAGGAATCGGCTTGGATCTAGCTTGTTTTCTTCCGACAAGCAGGCATACCAGATCGGGCTATGCCGTTTGCCGTTGCCGTTATCATTGTGTTTGGCTATACAGATGCCGCCACACGGCGCTAAAACCTAAAGGGTGGTCCGATCAAAATTTGGTCAAACAGTAATGTGTGTGATTCGTTCAAAGTTTTTATTATTAAGTCAAATTCTTTTTCTATTTCGAGTTAATACATACGAGTAGTTAATACAAAACAAAAGTGAAACATTCAGCTAAGCTTCCCTTTTATCGAATGCGCATTGTTGAATCTTTCATTTAACACCTGCCATAAGATTTTGTACAGTCTTCTTGTCCACTTTATTCGCCGCAGAACGCCAGTTTGCCTTAAACTGTTTCTCGTTCACAACAGCTTTTTGAGTCTTCTTAAGGTTCCGCTTGACGATGGCCCAATATTGTTCGATTGGGCGAAGCTCTGACGTGTTAGGAGGGTTCTTGTCCTTGGGCACCACTTGAACATTGTTGGCAGCATATCACTCCATGGCCTTTTTTCCATAATGACAAGATGCCATATCCGGCCAAAATAGAACGGAACAATTGTGTCGCTTCCAGAAAGGCAGTAAACGTTTTTGTAGGCACTTACTCAGATAAATTTCCTGGTTGACGGTTCCGGTCACAATGTAAACGTTGCTCTTCAAACCACAGGTACAGATGGCCTGTCACACCAAATATTTTTTCGCAAACTTCGACAGTTTAATGTTTTTGAAAATATCTGCCACCTTTCCCCGTCTAGTTGCTGAACAAAATTCCTGTCCAGGAAGCTGTCTAAAGTCTAAAGAGTTCTGCTCGGCCTTCTGCCGTGCCACCTTCCCTTCATTTAGTTTGGTTTGAAGCGCTGCGAAAGAAACTGCTCAATTCATATCACTCCCACCAACCAAGTTTACCACCTTCCAACTTTCCTTTAACCTCTTGCATATTAGCCTCTTCGTTGTTCAGTTGTCGGGACTTTTCCGTCTCCTGGTGTGCCTTCACCTCCTGATGGTACCGGCTCTGGACCGCTTTCAATTCGCACTCAATCGAAGCAATTTCCTTCTCCAGATCGGAAATGTTATCCGACAGGCTCCGGTTGTCCTCCATCGCTTGCTGTTCCCTCGTTACCGATCGCTCCCTCTACCTTAGAAACGTGACGTGCTTAATGGATGTTCTCATTCAGCGATTTCAGGAAAACCCATGAGTGTCACTGTTGAAAACGAGTCCCACGCAAGTAAACTCCAAATTCCGGATACTATGGTGCAATGTTGTAATCTGCTACAGTCATTATCGCGAAGTACCTAGTGGAAACTTTGCTAAGCTAAGCACATACTTGAACCATATGACATTCGTTTGATTTCGATAGCTTTTTTTGGTGTCTCACATAGTCGCGCAAATCAAGTTTAACTTAAGAGTTCTGGTCAGCTTAACCTAGGAAACCTTCCAATATTTTACGTCATTAATGAGTGCTGCAACCATGAGAGTTCATGGTTGCAGGTTATTCATTCTCCCAAAATAATGGAATTCTAAAATCAAAGTAAGCGCAAACCAATCAAGCGAGCGAAGTACTTGAAAGCAGTTCCTTCATGCAAACGTGACTGTACATGTTTATTACGGCCATTTTTACATTCTATGGCTCATTTGAAAGGTTGCCACTTCTCAACAATGGTGGTCTGTATTCGTGATTTGGGTCTGTGCAGTTTAATACATGCCTGTCTATAAATTAAATGTTCATACATATTCGTACACTAATTCGTTCGTACATAAGGAAATGCGAACTTGGAGAAGCTGTTCAACCACAGAGAACAGACATTCAAGCTTGAGTGCCCTCCGTGAGTAAATTTCTCTAACTGCCATTTTGAAATTTCAGTTCGTTTTCGTTAGTTTTGGTGAATCGTATGTTGATGGCGCCACTTACCCGCCTCGAGATTTGATTGTTTGGTGAAACCTATACTAGGCGGCGTTGTTTTTCGAACAGTTTGCTTTTAAAAAATTACACAAAAAATTGGAAAAAAAAACTCGAGCCTGGATGTCTGTTCTCCGGGTTCAGCTAAGAATAGTCTACATACAGAATTAGTTTTGGGAACCAAATACTTAAGAGAATTAATTCGTGAGAGGAATTTCAGGAAAGTTAATGGTAGTCCTGTAGATAAATTCGAAGAGCTTCAGTAGAGAAGTTCAGGGAAGTTCTTCAGAGAACTTCAGAGAAGTTCGGAAAAGTTTTTCAGAAAAGTTCAGGAAAGTTCTTTCGAGAAATTTCCATAACTCTTCAGAAAAGTTCAGAAAAATTCTTCAAAGAATGTTAGGAAAAAAATTTCAGGAAAGTTCTCCAGAGGAATTTGAGGGAGGTTCTTCAGAAAACTTCAGGTTAGTTCTAAGAGAACTTCGGTGAAGTTCTGCAGAGAACTTCGGGGAAATTCTTCAGAGGAATTCAAGGAAGTTCTTCAGTGAAGCTACATGGAATATTTTCAGAGGAACTTCAGGGAAGTTCTTCAGAAAACTGCGGTGAAGTTCTGCCGAGAGTTTCGAGGAAGTTCTTCAAAGAACTTCGGTGAAATTCAAAACAGAACTTCCTTGAAGTTTTGCAGAGAACTTTGGGGAAGTGTTTCAAAGAATTCCAGGGAGGTTCTTCAGAGAACTTCAGATAATTTTTCACAGAAGATTGCGAAAATTCTTCAGAGAATTTCAGGCAAGTAATGTCAGGGAAGTTCTTTATAGAAGTTGAGGGAAGTTCTAAAGAGAACTTCGTAGCAGTTCTTCAGAAATCTTCTACAGAGAACTTCAAGAAAGTTCTTCTTCAGGAATTTCAAAGAAGTTTTTCAAAGAAATTTTTGAAAGTTTTTCAAGGAAGGCGAGGTAAGTTCTTCTGAGAAGTGCAGGAAAGTGGAATCTGATGCAGCATCATTGGCTACTGAAATGCCTGTTTAGAATCCGATGGTGTGGACATTGTATGGTTTATCTGACGTTAGGACGTGTAGCTCCTGCTCAAATTAGTTATTCAATGTCCTGTAAGCCATCGAATCCTTGTTATACAAGTCTTCAGTCCATAACTTCTCCAGCAACGAGTTAATCGATTTACCTAAAAGAGAAACGTGATTTTATTTATGGGATGGAAAATCTTCGATTGAATCTTATGTAAAAATGACAATCTTTTAAACCGCATGATGTATGAGTTTTCTCTCAAGTGTGAGGAGAAATAGGGTAAAATGGACCATTTTGTGAGGTCAGCCGTGAATGAAACCATCATCATTCGATTCTCCGGACATTTTTACATAAGTACAGTGCAAGTGAGAGCAATATTACTAGCACCGTTTGAAGATGACAGCATGATATATACGAGATTATTAAATTATGAGGGGAATTCAGGTAGAATGGACAATTTACTAAGATCAACCCTACACGAAACTATCAGCATTCGATTCTCCGTACAGTTTTACAAAAATAAATTGCAAGTGAGAGTAATATTGCTGGCGCCGATCTTCAAAACAGCATGATTTAAATGATAATATTAAATTATGAGGTGAATTCGGGCAACATGGACAATTTACTGTGGTCAACCCTAAACGAAACCACCACCATTCGATTTTCCGGACATTTTTACATAAGTACAGTGCAAGTGAGAGCAATATTACTGGGGCCAATCTTCCGAACCACATGGTATATGAGTTTATGCATGGGTGAGGGAAAATCGGGTAAAATGGACCACTTCCTGGCATCCGATCAAAGTGAAATTTGTTCCCTACAATTTTGCGGCTTTTATTGCAAATTTACAGTGCATTTGGGTTCAATATAGTAGCACCAAGTTTAGTTTTTGGGTAATAATTCTAGTTTGCATCCAAAAGGAGAGGATAAATGGGCAAACTTGGACACTTACTGTGGTCAACGCTAAATGAAACCAACACCATTGGATTCCCATAAGATAAGCAATTTTTCAGGACTCCTACCCTGCGTCGTCTAAATTAATGGGATTTTGGATCTATTTTTGCCTTGCAGGGATGCAACATTCTTACTCCTGCTGACAGTAGTTACAAAGACTAATGTAGCTCGGATTCATCTTAAAGTTCAATACACTTCTCAAAACGTACGCAGCAGTGCAAAATAGCAAATACTTTTCAGACAAAACAACAACCGATCGTCAACACTCAGTACAAGAGAACTGAAAACTATCGATTTTCCTATTTCTTAAGAGCGAAAAAAATGCCACCGAGAAATCAAACTTGACGTCCGTCTACACGCAAAGCCTACCATGATCGTCTACAAAGCTTCAGTAGAGTTAAAATCGTCACAAATTATTTGCGATCTGTTGTGGGACAGGTCCGGTAGACCAGTCTTGTCCTGATTTCTATTGCACTTGATATATTATCCAGAATTGATTTGGATGCGATCATCATGGGGTTTGCGAATGTACAAGAGCGGAAAGTTGATTTTTAAGGTTGACAAATAAACGTAAATAAATTGCACTTCAATACATGCATGGCACTGTTGATAAATTATTGTTAGAGATAAATTTGAAACGCAACCGAATGAAAATCAAAGGACATGGAGAGCGACACAAGTTTAACTAAAACTGAATGTTTTCAAACATCCTCCTTTTTAGTTTGCGCAAATTTCAATATGCTTGGCAAAGATATGTTGCCTCGGCAAGAGGTGCCAAATCCAAGCGACCAAAATACCAGGCTGTGGCTCTATTCACACAAACATTTACAACAATACAACAATGTTTGCAATCATTCATACAACAGGCGTTATTTGGCTTAAATTTACATTTACTCGCGTAACTTTTCAAAAGGTCCTATGTAACAAATGTAAACAAATTGAATTAATTAATGCACACTATTGCTATTGCACTTATCAACATTATGTTAAAACACGCATTTTGATATGTTTCCATAACATTAAGAAAATTGAAAATCAACAAAACGTCCGATGTCTGATTTCGCAATAGCGATGCTCTACTGTTTGATAAGACGTATCAGTTTGCCTGTTGCGCTAAGCGTCTGAAGTGTCAGAACAAAAATAACAAAGCAACTCCGTACTTCGGTCGTTCGATTGAAGAAAGCAAAAAATACCGTTCGAACAATGTCGGAAGGAATGAATAATTCGGCGTTCGATTTGCTCCTTGGTAAGTGCATTAGTTCCTTAAAATAAGGTTATAAAAATCAAAATATATCTTAAATATTGATCGTTTCTTGCAGCCGCAGCCACAACAATTTTTACATCACGTCCGGATCAAGCATCAGCAGCACAGTTTGAGGAAGTTGCTGTATGTGGTAGCCAGCAAAGTTGCGTTGTCGCCAATGCTGGTTCAGATCCTTTGCGGGATCCTCTACAAGATGACAGCATCGAGGAAGTGTATTTAGAGCAAACACTAAAAGTGGAAACCCCGAAAGATCTGACCAAAGACGGCTCTCTGCGGTCTGCCGAATGTTCAGGATGTAACCTTCCGAAACTTCGCTTCCCGGACGCACAAGAAAGAGGCGCAAAATGTCGACCTCTCAGAGATAGCACCACTTCGCTCTATGGAAACGAAAACCAAATAATGAACAGTAGGTTAAGTACATATTTCAAGGTCAAAACTGGTTCACAAACATTTTCTATTATTCAGGAAATACGAGCGCTGCCCAATCAAGATCATTGAGAAACATATCGGTGGAATCGATGGCATCTACATCCAGGCAACTTGATAATTTCGCATCACGACCTAGTCGTGCTCATGCACCGATCAACGGAGGTTCGATCATGCTGGCAAATGGTACTTTAAAACATCCATATCTAAATGAAATTATCATAACACATCTGTTACTTTTCAGTTGGCCATAATACGTTCCGGGAGCGTTCACCGTTGGTTACAAATCAGAACATACAGTATGGTTCGAATCATAACTATTCGGTTGGTTCGAATGTGATTAATAGAGAAATTTCCGGACGGCGACAAGTTCAACTGAAAGGTATTTTAGAGCAATCTTATATGAATAATTCTGGTTTATTAAGTTAGTTCCAATATGCTTTTGCTATCTAGCTGGCTATGTAAATCCAAATTCTCGAAGTCAATATGGAGGACCTTGGGCAAACCTGACCTACTCAGGAACTGGTCGGGAGACTTTAAGGGATATTTCAAATTTTTCCACCATGCCCGAACCAAGGAAACAATCTTCACTAAGAGATAGCACTGGTAAGTTGTAGGTATAAGTGCGAAACCATTCCACAGAATGACCATTCGACCCTACATTACTTGAATTTCTTTAACATTTATTATTCATTTATTTATTTTTGTAGATTCCTTCTTTGGAGATCAGTGGAATGAGACTCCATCTTTCCAACGCTGTCAAACGTCCACTCTGCTTAGCCATGCTTCTTTTGCCCTGAACTTCTCGATGGACGAAAACTCAGACAATGACGCACCATTGAATTTGGTCGTTACTAAGTCGCCCACTATTGAGCCTGCCGGTCAGAAATTTATGATACTCGATCTGCGAACGCAAAATACTGGTGCATCAACATTTCAAATGCCGCCAAATGAGATCCGAGGTGCTCAACAAAGTTCAATGCATCAAACACGACAGCACCGTCCGGTAATGAATGTCGAAGTAGATGAAGAAGCATTGTCTACGCCTGGTTCAAAATCTCAAGCTGAAGATGTGGACGATGATGATGTTGGAGAAGATTACACAGCAGATGACATGGATCCAGATTGGTTACCCGACGGTGATGCGACGTTGCTGAATGAGCTATCAATCTATGAATATTTTGAAAAGTTCAAGAATGACATATTTTCTGATCACGATACGGATGCTTCATCTGCCGCTGAAGACCAAGAAACGGAGCGTAGAAGTAATACACAAACAAAGGAAAACTCTCAACCAAAGAAAAGCAAATTTAGTTTTGCGGAGAAGGAACAAAGATCTCAAGGAAAGAGGACTGGCATACGAAAGAGTTGACGGAACAGTTGTCGCAGCAAGGCGAGTGAAGCCGCCGTGTAATTGCAGGATGCGGTGTTATGACAAATTTTCTGAACCCATCCGAACCGAGTTATTATCAAAAATATTAGAGCTATCTCAATCAGGACAAAACCAGTTTTTATCCAACCATATTACCGTAATTGACACGGTTCGTCCGAAGGTAAGAATATCAAATAAATAATCACCTTTATTCTGGTTTACGTTCAAATCCAATTGTCAAACGAGTCCGTCGCCTAATTGAAATTGCTGGCGTATATAAGAATACGTATTATGTATTTGTGTGCCTTAGGTGGCATGTATAGAAGAGTTTTAGGTTTATGTAAATTTCTTATATTAAAATTTACATTATTTCATTTCTTTATGTATAGGTTTTCATGTCACGGCGTACTCGAACTAGGATCTATAGGCTGCCGGCCGTTGGAGGTCCGGTCAAGGTTTGCAAAACTATGTTTTTGTCAACGTTTGACCTCAAGGAACGAAAAGTTCGTGTTCTTGCCGATAAGCTGGTTTTGGGTGCAGGAATAGCTAAGGACGACATGCGAAAACAAAACCACTCGAGAAAGAAAATTAGCCCTGAGCACGCTGAGTACATACTCAACCACATCAAATCATTCCCAGCTGAGGAAAGTCACTACAGTCGAGAAAAATCGTCTAAGTTGTACTTATCCTCCGATTTAACAATCATGCAAATGTACGAGCTGTATCAGGATAAGTGTGGTGCGGACAACATTATTCCTGTGCACTATAATACATACAGACTCGCATTTAAATCGCTCGGACTCACATTTAGGAAGCCGAAAGTTGATACTTGCAACACATGTGACGTGTTCAAAGTCCAGTTAAAGGAGATAAAAAACCTCGCGGAACGTGAAGAAGTTCTAGCCAAAAGGCAGTCGCATCAGCACGAAGCAAATGAAGTGTATACAGAAAAGAAGAAAGACAGAAAGCGAGCGGACGAGGATATTTCAGTACGAACGATTTCTTTTGACCTTCAAAAGCAACTGGCGACACCGTACTTAACCTGCGGCCGTGCTTTTTACAGTCGCCAGTTGTACACTTACAACTTGACCATCTTTGAAACGCAGCTTGGATCAAATTGTCCTATTTGTTTCATATGGGATGAAACTCGCGCCAAAAGGGGCTCGCGCGAAATTGCCTCATGCTTGTGGGCATACCTGCAAGCATTGCCCTCTTGCGTTGAGGAGATAATTATGTACAGCGATCGATGCGCTGGCCAAAATAATAACCGTATAATTCTTTTTTTGATGGCATATTTCGTTGAAATGATGGCGAATGCTGGAAGGAGATTATCCGTGACTCATAAGTTCATGGTAAGCGGGCATAGCCATATGGAATGTGATTCAATCCACTCGGCCATAGAACGGGCGAAGAAGAAAACGCAAACGAATATCGAGATACCAGATTGGAGTCTGTTCATATCGTCGATAAAACGATCCTCACCAATTGTGGTGAAGGACATGGCACAGAAACAGTTTCTGAATTGGCTTGTTTTGAACAAACGGTATACATTGCCCAAAACAACAACGGACAATGAGCCGTTCAAATTCAAAGAAGCGATGGTTTTCTTCTGTTCTACGGAGAACCCTGGAACCGTAGCGTTCAAGAAGCATGTCGGCGATGAAAACGCAAAAGAGATTTACCTTTTAACGACAAAATCCGTTTTACTAGAGGACCTTCAGCTAGAGCCCATACTATCAGCCCCCATCCAACTACCAACGGCAAAGTTGGAAGATCTGCGTCGATTACTACCATACGTAACACAAAAAGTGGTATTATGAGGCATTTCTAAAAACTCTACCACCACCTGGCCGAGGCAGAAAATCTAAAGTAGCAGAAACGATAGGATTTGAAGATGATATGGACTTGGAGAACGAGGACGATTAAGAAGGATGAAGAGCACGGGTGAAAAGGATAAAAACGAAGAACGAAACAGAGTTAAAAATGGAGAACGAGGAATGAGAAAAGCAATGTATTATGAAATATGGAAAGCGAAAACAAAGATAAATGATGATGGAAGAGGATTAATGAAGGATGAAAAAGGATGGATGGTGAAACGAATGGCGAATAAGAGAATCAAGGATGAAGAATAAGACAATGGTAAAGATTGAACGAAGATAAAAAATGAAGGAAACAAAAAACTAATTTAATTGAATCTTTTGTTACACGCATCATAGTTATTTGTAAAAACTAAAACATAAATAAAAATATATCGTAGGGACATTATTTGACTATGCATTATTGCCTATTTCATTAGAAATATAACACGACGAAACCGTCGCTACATGTATTTTCATGGCTACACTTTCTATGACGTTGTTTAAGTGCACTTCCCAAAGAATTAACCCAAATTTAACGTTAATATCAACTTTTTTTCTGTGAACTTTCACTATCACACATTTCATTATGACCCAGTGCAGTAGTTCTTTACAGTCGAATTTATGGATAAATGCCAGAAACTTCTTATTTTAACAATCATGTATTTGCGGCTGTGGCACTGCCTACCAAGACGTTAACCACATTGTGTGGCAATGTCCTGAATACAAATTTGCCAGATCTGATCTACGAGAAGGCACGTAGAAAGAATAGGATTGTTTTCACCGGGAAGCAAATGCGTGTGTGAAAGAGAAAGCAATCTCTATTGCTATGTGTTATGTTGTAATTTACGTAATAGAATGAAAATAAAAATTTAAATGACCTATGTAGCTATCATTGGAATAAAATGTCCTATGTGGTACGACCAATGTACAGTTCGGTTAAGCAAAATGTCCTATCTAACATTTTTGATGTTTTCGTTGTTATTTTAACATAAAATGCTACAAAGACCATTACTGTAGCAAATTCAACAACAATGCATGCCCTCAAAAGTAATTGAATGGGTAAAACTTGATCCAGTTTGAAACATTTTCAAAAAATATTTTCATATTCTTCAACCTCGTTTTCCTCGGGATAA
>JASCZW010002013.1:0-145935 GCA_034211315.2 Aedes japonicus
GCAGTTCGGATTGAGTAAGCGTTTTGTTTTCCGTGCCTTGAAACGGTTCAAGGAAACTGAAACTATTCAAGGAACTGGTCCTATCTGGCCGTAAATTGAGCAAATAATTTCAAATGTCCCCTGCTTCAATTAATAGGCTCCTCAGACATGATCTGGAATGCAGGCGTACAAGAAACAACAGAGATCGCGGGTTGACAGAGCGTCGAAAGCAAGCCAGGGTCAAAGAAGCAGAAATATTTTGATTCGGCACTGTGACTACCGAGATTTTATTTTCGGATGAAAAGCATCTTCCTCCTTAAAGGCAGTCATAATCAACAAAATGATCGTGTGATGGCAAAAGTCTTGCCAATACTCCAAAAGATAAACTAGCTGCAGAACGAGCGTGTTTTTAGTGAACATTTTGTGAGACACCCTGTAAATGCATCAATCCACATTGAGCGCATTTGGTGCTTGTATCATTTTTGCATACGTGCATTCATCCTGGTTTTCGTTGTTTAACGTTCCTCTTGTTGTTTGTTGGATCGACTATTATTTGCTTTACAAATAGATGAAAGTTCTCAAAATCCTTGCTAAACTGTTTCGTTGCTAGCACCCAAAAGTTCGCCTTTCTACTTGAGATACGAAAACAGAAGTTCACATTTAGTGAAAATATAGTTTCATGGAACTTTTTGCTGAATAACAAGACACTTCACCTACAGGCAGAACTGAATTTTCTTTAAAGTGTCATTAACGTCTAAAGCAACTTGAAAGTTCAAGAAAAGTTTCTTGTTGCTATTCATCTCAACCTTCAAGTTCATATGATTCTAGCTGAGAACTTGCTTTGAACTTCAAAAAATTTCTAAAACAAAGTCCACCAAAGTACTAACAGTACTTTTAATCAGCGCAAAAGTTTACAATACATCTATGTTGAACAACTTTTCAACTCTTTGAAGTACACGTTAAGTTGCGAGTAAGACTTTAAAAAATGTCAAAAACATTGTTTACACTTTGAAGAGTGATCTGGTGTTGTACCCCATGTGTGACGAGATACAAGAACCAGAAATTGGATTTTTCAAAAACAATAAAAAGAACGGCTTATTTTATTGCCGTCTAAAAAAATATGTTGGCTAAATGAAGCTGTCACTTTTCAAGGTAAACTTAAATTAGGAAAACTTAAAAATTAAGCTGAATAGCATTCTCTACAACCTCTTCAATGAACCTTTCGTGAACTTCAAAGTTTAAGCTGGAAGCTTAAACATGGAATGTGAACTAGAAAGTTCGTTTAATTACTTAGAGAGTAAGCTGAATAGAATTCTTTTCTTAATCCTTCGAGTTGCTGGTTAAGCCAAAAACAATTTTTATCAGAACTTTTGATTGCTTGGGAAGTTTGAACTCCTCAGAATTTTCATTCTGCAAAGTGCAACAAAGTCTACGCTCCATCACAAAATTTCAGAAAAATGTATGGATGGAAGTCTACAAGGGGGGGGTGGGTTCTGAGATTTTCAAAAATGCGTCTACGTGGTTTATGAAGGCCCAAAGATGTGCACTTCCAGCGAATCAACCTCGGACGACCTCGCACCGGCTCACAACTTTGTCCACCGCTTTCTCAGATCAAGGAATCGGGGTCGATTTGTTCGTCCCAGTCGCCTTTGGATCGCCACAGATGTTACAATGATGGTTTTTCCGTGGACTTTGAAGTCTGTATATCGCAGCAAAATACACCGGCACCGCTGGTTTTTCCCTCCAGTCTTCACAGAACTTCCAGGTAAATTGGACACCAGTTTCGAGTTTCGAAACCAGCCTTTCGGTGGACCACTTTCCAATCTCCAATCTCCTGCGCTAGCGGACTGCTTCTGCAACGATGGCGACACTTTCGAAATAATCATCCACGTGATGGTTCTGAATGATTCTCGCAGCTTTGGAAACTTCATAAATCGATTCTTCAGCTGCTTCATTCTCCACAAGCCCATTGAATAGCTATCCGGGAACCGTGGGCCATCGTCTGCCTTTCACAGCAACCAAGTCTCGTAGCGATCGCCGATATCTTTCATGGTGCGTTCCACGTGTCTCGCGGGCGCGTTTCATAACCACTAGACTCTTCCGGAGCGTAGTGGCTTTTGAGAAACTCGGGTAGGTCATAATTGGTGATGTGTTAATGATAGTCGAGATAGCTACCAACCGTCATCGTGGTGGACTGTCTTGGTCACCGATTCTTTCACTGATATTGTATTAGTTTGATCTTACCAGCGGCACGATCTGGACGTCCATACGTAGACAAGTCCTCAGATCGACAGGGCTATCGTAAACAATGTTAGGCAAACCCATGACTATCAGCTCCCTAAGTTGCAAAACAAATCGAAAATGAGTTTTCAATTCATGTGACACTACAAACAGTGCGAAATCGGCTTCATTAACATGGTCTGAAGGACAGAGTGGCACCTAAGAAGCTATGGTTATCCACGAAAAACATTAAGAAATGAGTTAAGTGGGCACAAGAGCACATTTAGTGGACAATTAATAACTGGAAGAAGATCATATGGTCAGATGAGATTAAAATAATGCTATTTGGGTCTGACCATAGTAATTCGGTAAAGAAACTTCAATGTGACTTAATTGAACCTCAATGAAGTTGCTGCAACCAAATATGAGCTGCTTGAAAAAGGAGTGTTTAAGGCCGACAGTCAAACATGGTGGAGGTAAATTCAACAAACATCAGGCAACATCATTAATTATCAAATAACTCAGCCAGATTTTTCATTGTCAATATGGTACCGTCTGATGTTGGAGAGCTTGAATACATTGACGGAATAAGGGTAGAGGAAGTTTATCTGGACATAGCACAGTCACCTGACCTTAACCCAATAGAACATCGTGGTCTATTTTGGAACTTCAGGTCCAGGTTCAAATACAACACCCAACATAGCTGGACTGGAACAATCCGGACACATGACTGTGCAGTTGATCAGTATATGCGTATTTAACCCGACCACGTTTCCCACCGGATGCATTAGTGGATTGTGGAACTCTGTGCATTCGTCATCGTTGCGGTGGATTTGAATTTGGACCCTCCTCCGTGTTTGTTGGGGTAGACGTGACCTAACTTTGCTTCAGCCGCTTTCTTGAACTCCGCGCAGTGTCGCAGACTATGATCAGTAGCATGGCGTTAATTGCATTGTTTGGGCCTGCTTTCCTCGCTTGAGTTAGCCACCGAACTGCTGCCTTCGTCGTGGCAGTTCAGAACGCCTTTCTCACTCGACTTGCTCTTCCCGGCTAAGAAGACTCTCTTCGACTCTTTTTTTAGACGGGATGGAAATTCTGTTTCTGAAGAACTCATGGTGTGGGTTTGACGGTGCCGAGCTGATCAGACCCCTAAAAACTCACCCGAGCCTGACGCTCCCCGGAACCATCTTTTTCTTATTACTTCAGGAGGGTACTATGGAGCATTACGCACCCGCTATGTCTATCGACGATCATGATCTATCTGACGCTGATTCGATCGAAATGATCCGGAATCAAACCGGGTTCAGGCGGTCTGGTGGTTCGCGATCTGCCTGTTCGATCATTTACGGTATCTGCCGAACCTCGCATCGTATGATCCTTCCTCCGATCGAGAAAAGCCAAGGCCTGGATTGGGGACGGGGCGTACTGGAGGGATGGCTTCCCTGGATCGTCCCTGTCGTCGTCCCCATGCCACGACCGCTGATAGCAGCTTGTCGGATCTTGCGCAGTATGGTGCTTCCTCCGTAGTTCGTTTAGCCGTTAGGGAAGATTAACGTTTCCAGGGATTCCGCTCCCAGGACCTCATCGGCGTCTACGTTGACTTCATATAGCATCTCTGTGTAGAAATACAGATTCAGTAAGATAGTGGCTGCTATCATCCTCATCGGTATCATCGGCGTCACTTTCCGGTCAGTTTTGCCGGAAGCACCCGCCCGTGACCCTGCTTGAAACGACCTTCGACTCCAACATGCTTCAACGCCGGACTACTCGAAAGCCTCGCTCACGTTTCTGGCTCTTTTACAGCCTCTCAATCTACTGCTTATTCTTACGCAGCATCTCAGCTTGCCAGGCCATGTGTTCTTCTTTTTCTTCGAGAAAAGTCAGGGCCTGGACAGAGGATGAGCTTCCTCAGAATTCTGGTCGGTTTTGACGGAAGGAACCGCCTACGACCTTCGACTCCAACATCTTCGACACCGGACTACCCGAGCCCCTCTAACGTTTCATCCATGACCGCCATCTTCATCTCGTACGACATCTGGCTCTTTTCCATCCTCTCAATATGTTCCTTATTCTTACACAGCATCTCAGCTTACCAGGTCATCTTCTTCTTCTTTATCAGCGTGCATCTTCTCCTTCATTTCTATCTTCTTCCTTTCGAAGGCGCGCTGCAACTCCTTCTCCTTTTTCCGCAGCTCCATTTCTGCCCCCAGCTCGTCCATTTGCAGCTTTTGGCGTTGTTTCAGGCTCGCACTTTCACTTGGACGCTAGATTTTCTAAGGCGGAAGCCGTGCTGGATTTGTCGGACTAGCCTGCTTGCTTCTTGGAACGAGTCGACTTCTTGGTACTCCTGAGTCATCTCCCATAAGCTTCGATTTGGCAGTTCTACTTTCTGGGCAATTTGCCCACGCAGATGGTCTGGAACCAACTCGGAACATCCACCACAGCAGACAATCTCTTCATCACGTGTTGATGGACCACAGATCCCACATGGAGTTCCAGTGAGATCCTGCAAGGTTTTGTCAACGGCTTCGAGCGACACTTTTCGTCACTAAATTTTAGAGAATTTCCTGATAGGATCCCAATTTTTGTACCCAGGTAACCAATAAGCAGTTCCAAGCGATCATCACGTGCAGCCTATCAAGCAATAAAGTCACCTTTAATGCGACATAAATGCATTTTTGCCCAATATACGGCTGCTTTATTGCAATGCTATGATAATGCTTCATAAATGCTATTTTGCATTCGAAATGCTTATTACAGGCTACAAGTATTTAAGTAGCATTTGAAATCCAACTTTAACAGATAAGCATTCAAGATGCTGATATAATGCTGATATGATGCTTGTAGCATCTGAAATGCGAATTTAGGGTTGATTTGCTGCATATGCTAATGCTTATTGATTGCGTTTTGTGGGTTTTGTGGGTGGTACACAGAAACAAAAGCGTTCACGAAAATATACGCAATGGACCGTGAACTTCCCGATTACGGATTCAGTTCACGGTGTATTTCAGCTTGTTCTCGAATTCATGACTGCAGTTCACGAATCCGGGTACGGATTTTTTTCCGTGTAGTCAACAAATTTAGTTGTCGGCGCACAAAACTTAAGTGTTTTCCTTGCTCACTTTTGAAACGTTCATAAATGTCTTCCTTTAAACACCTTTCACTATGAATCGATTTTACGAGGGATTTATCGCGTTCGTCTCATCACCTAGTTTCTGTCCAACTACCCAAACTTCGGATGCTTTCCTCCCGGATTTCGTTGTGTTGCGAAGTTAGGTTCAACCAGATCGACAATACTGGAAGATCCAGGTACGGGAAAAGGTACCAGATACGATTTCCCGAACAGGACTGGCAATAAGATTCGGCGTAGCCCTTCTCGGTTCAGAAAGGGATATGGGCGCGTTCTATCTACTTGATCGCGGCAGATTTCATGTGTGAACAGGCTGCAACATCAACGTCCGGTTGCCGTATAAAATTCCTGTCCAGGAAGCTGTTTATAGTCTGCCTTCACGTAAGCTTCATCGTCTTGTACCACGTAAACAAACTTCGTCAGCATCGTCATGTACAACTCTGCGATCGTGCTTCGGCAGACATGTTTTGTTTATCGTCGCGATTTGGAGTCACCACTTTCTAGTAAGTTGACAGTTCAGCTCGTTTTTAAGCTCTATCCACGGTTGAAAGCGCCACTCCCAGATTCTTTGCGACATCTCGGACAGAGAGGTTGGGGTTCCGCTTGGAACAGCGGGCAACTCTTTTTGTCGTCGCTGTGGCGTCCAGCTTTCCTGGCTGTTGACAAACGTTCACCGAACACTTTTAATACGTTGGATACAGTTGATTTGGCCACATTCAACAATTTCGCTAACTTGGAGTTGGAGTAGTTTGGATTTTCGCCGTGCACGTGCAAAATTTTGATGCGTTGCTTCTCTTCCTTCAACGACATTTTGATAGCTGAAGTGCTAATCTCAAAATCAAAATAGAGGCTTGATGCGACATGCACACATCTTCAAAATAAAGGGCATGTGATGAAAGAAAATGCGTCAAGACCAATTTTGATCGCAACACCCTTTAAAACAATGCTATTGCGAATTTTGTTAATGCTTACTATTTTCTACCACTACTTCTACTACACACATCATTTGTCTGCTTTTTGTTCTATTTCCCACTGTTCTCTTTCTTCATATAACGGCGGTTCTCACAGTTGCCGCTATGCAGTGTTGCCAGACAACTTCTGCGTTGTTGCAGCAAAACAAGAATTGTTTATTCCGATGCAACCGTCACACCTGAACTGCAAACTCTGTTGTAATTTTGCTTCTCGTCCAACACATAACCAATCGGCAACACATAACCTTCAAACCCGGCTTATTTCAAATCTAATTACCTGCTTCGGCGATCTTTTCCAAAATCAACCAATATTATCCAACAACTATTTCGAGAAACACACGAAACCCTCAAGAGTAGTCTTTATCCGAGCCAAACAAACGTCAAAACTGCTGATCGATCGATCTCCCCACAAATCCATTCTTCCCAATCTCCGGCGAAGCAAATCTCTCAACAACTATCTGAGAAGGAAAAATGAAATTTTAAGCCGATTAAAGAATAGCCCAAAATATAAATGTATATATATACCTGAATACAAACCTTTACCTTCTCAAGCGCTCCGTCAAACAGAGTTGTCAAAAAGTGCGACTGATCCTATTTACGCGCCCCGGCTAGCAACCATGGCGCAGAGCATTTTTCCAATCGAATGAAATTTATTATAATTTCTATACTCATAAATTCACTTCCAACTTGGCGTCGCTCTCCGCCGAATCTCTCCCCCGGCCGCATGTCGAAGGCATCCTAGCTGTTGAATAATTCAGGTTATATTTTCAAATTGATACCGTCCCCCTTCCATCCACCCATCGGTTTCGTTCTCGTTGATAGATAGGCAAAAACGGTTGTAAATCATTTTGGTCAGTGGCAGTTCTCCTTGGTTCGATTTTTGTTTCTCGTTCGGTTCAGCTTGACTTGGACCAATCCAGAAGAGTTCCGTCGGATTAGACTCGCTTTTGGCAACCCAAAACTGCAAAATGTGAAACCTTCTCTCCCGGTTGAACTGTCAGTCGGACGTCCAGTTTCGTTAAAACTTGACGAAAGAGTTGCTTGGATCCACTCCGACTCTGGTTACAAATTTCCAAACTCCGCAGTGGAACCGCATCGACCGAGAGTCGAAAAATAAAAGCCTCCACTCGGGTTTATGTTGCTTTTTTTTTTTAACGATTTCCAATACCGAGAAGGACTAACGCAGAACAGGTTTCCAATTTTTCCTCACTTTTATGCTTCGCTTTTTCCAGTTGTTGTTGTTGATTGCAGTTCAAAACGAAAACGAAAGAAGCAGCAACTCTCAGGCTGGCTGGCCCGATGGTAAGCCCTGGCAATAAAACGCGAAACAGCACCAGCCTTTCGTTCTCTTTCGCTCTCAGCGGCTCTCGAAATTGTGTGTTATTTCAAATCAACTTCCTCCCGTCCTGCCGCACCTTAAACCTCAGCTACCTTGCCCCATCCACGCCGGTACTGGACGAAAGGTAGGAGAAGGGGAAAAACTTTGCGTAGCCAATTTCTTCCAACTATGAGCTGGGAACAGGAACGGACAACGCCGGGGGAAGGGATTATTTCTGCTCCACGCTTATCGAAGTTCATTAATAGTAAGGAAATTCTACGCGGCTGCGGCGGCGGCGGCGGACGAAAGCCAATGCCGATACGATGCGGCGACCACGACGACGACGACGCAACGCGCGTGGATTTTGTTTGTTTTTTCTTCGTCAAGTTTTATTTGGCTTCGTTGCGTTCTTGGGAATCGTTTTTCCGGTGGACTGCACCGCACTTACAGTTCTTTTTTTTTTTTGGTTAATTTCTGGACTTGTGTTTTTGGATTAGATCTAACGAAGCAGAACTTATGGCTGGATAGACTAAACATCTACACATGCTGGGTGCTTAATTGGCAAGTTCCCAGCAGGGGACGGGGCATGCCTGGCTGCCCGGCGGAAGTTTTTGGGATAACAAAAGCGATGAATTTATTTGGTGTCAGAAATGTTTGATTTTCGGGGATTGGCTTCGACTGATCTTGGGTTGGAGGTGTCGGAAACTTTGCGAAGATGCTATTTCTTGGAGTTGAGAAATGCTCGGGGAATTAAGCGAGGCAACCGCGGAGATTTTCAAATCAAAATTGAGATCCGTTCAGTCTGTTTCGATTAAAGTGCAAGTTACTGAAGGCGTTAGTTATTATGTATTTCAGTTTTGAATTAATGATACTCAGTGACAAGGGCTGCAGAACTCACAAGTGAAGCGAATGTTATCAACTAGAAATGATAATAGAACCATTTATTACTGGATTTCTTTGCCCTTAAACGTCAGAAATAACATGGGTTTGTATGTGCCTACTATGCAATCAAGTCAACACGACTGTTTACATTTAGGATTATTCGTTTTGACTTCTGAAATGGGCTGATTCAGCTTGCCATACAAGAGAAAGCTCACATGTACAATAGCTGGACATTGGTTATAGATGTAAGTGTACATGATATTGAAATTATCGTTTACATCGGAGTAAAATATACTGGTCGATGGAAGCAATGAACTTTCATTTACCGACAATAGAAGGTTGGATAGGCATTTTAACCTCCAAAATAAAACTGTAAACTTTCCGTGCTAGAAGATATCCACACACCGTCTATTCAAATGAATGATTAATTGTTTACACGGGAGCATCAGTATCAGCATTGGTTCCAGTAGAACCAATCAGGCCAAACATGTTCATATTTACTGCTTCAGAATTAGTGTTAGTATGGTAAAATTGAACGGGCAATTACTCATCAAAACGCTCAATGTAGTAACTTACCTAAACACATAAGAATGATGAAGCTGTAGAGTGTTTTGGGTGTTCACAAACTGTTACAAAACTGGTATCCCGATTATCTTATGTTTACCTGGGTTGCTACTCTGAAAACCAGATTCAACGATAAACTTATGCTTTGAGCTGTAGTTGAGCTAGATATCTTTTGGTTTTTTTAATCGAGTTCGTTTATTTGTTAGGCTCAGGACGTGTGTAACACTTTGCCGGAGCCGATATTCAAAATATAATTAACAATGTTGTACGATCAGAAATGATGTCTTATGTTTGAAGGGTTCATAAACTGTTAAGCTCATTGTATTTGGAACGTCTGGCTTCGAACAAGAGCCTGTAACATGGTTTTTCTGCTACCTGCTGACAGTTCGGTTTTCATCAACATCATGGCATACTCGACTGTCTAGCTGGTTGTAGCATACGAATTGGTTGTCTTTCTCCAACAGATCGCCCAAAGTTGCATTTCTCCAACCGTACATTGAAGCCAACTTCATGAAGTGTTCGATCGTGGCCGGTTTCTGTTGCAGTGTGGATGATAAAGTCGTTAAGAAAAGATTCCAATCCTCCAGTGACAGCGATCAAGCTGCTCATCAGTTGTTGAAATGCGCCGGGTGCAGATTTTACTCGTGGAGTAAACCGATTTGTTAGGTTAAAATTGACTAGAGCGATCTCTTTCAGTAGAAGTGACATGTCGGTTTGTCGGTGCTTTGTTTATCTTTAACTTTAACGGGAATTACAACACTTTTTCCGGAAATTTCAGCTCCATAGTAGAATGGTTTTTTTCGAATCAAACATCCGGCAGGTTTTGTCGGGTTTTTCCCGGAATATTCTTGTGATTTAGTTTCGGGCTTCCTCTGAAAATGTGATGCGATTCAATTAAAAAGTGCTTTCATTGTTTCTCTAGAGTAACCAACAGCTTCCGAATCGGATGATGGGTTCAATTTATAGATTTTTACCTTCAAACTATCATTTTTTATTTAAATCCAACCTATTATTGTTTAACTAAAATGGAGCAAATTTTCCTTAATAAAACCGGAGTTTTAAGACGACTTCTTAAAAAATAACACTTTTTCGTCTATTTCGGATCATCCAAAGGCAACCCAGTAGCTTTATAAGTAAAATTTTGATTCCCAACGTTGTAATAAACTCTGAAACACGAAAACCTTTTAATGAATTCTCAAATAAAACACTCCTGAACGGAGGAAAAAATGAAGAGTCTATCACAAAGAGAAAAACGCAATTCCATAAGAGGGGGTTTTATGGTTGACCTGTAAAATTTGGTGAGATCTGACCAGTTGTAAGGTTAATATTCAATATAAACGCGCCAGGTTTGATTACTTTTGAGCCTGGAAGTGTGTTTACTTTACCGTTATTCACACGGAAACGGCCATGACGGTCGTAAAGGAATGACCGCGACTCTCCAGACACTTTAAAATGGGTCGCTTGTTCTGCATAAGAGCCTAGCACTTCGTAACCCCCGGATGAAAGCTGCGTTCAATGGTCACTAAAAGACTGTCCGAAAACATTCTAATGGGATTTCTTTATATTCTGCGGAAATAGTCATAACAGAGATCTGAATCAGATCCACCGAATAGCTTTCGTAAAATTCATACTGACGTACTGACTGACGTCTTACTTGGTGGTTCCGGATCTGTTCTCGAAGCTTGCCCGGTGGTCTTGCGGTTTCGTTGTCAGATATTCTTCATTCGTGGTAGCATCACTAGCAGCCTATTGCCGTCTCACAACTTCTACGACCGCTGGTTGGCTACAGCGTAGCTTCACTTCAAAGCCGGGCGTATTGTAAAGCTCCATCTTCGTCGGTCTTGGACGATACTTCTCCAGCTGCCCCGAAAGGTTTCGGGTTCCCAGGTCCTCCTCCACTGCATGTATCCAGCGTATTCGTGGCCTTCCACGAAGTCGCTGAGCTCGACCTGCTTCCCTGTTGAATATTATTGTTTCTTCCGACATTCGCACTAAGTGACCAGCCAACAGAAGTCTGCCGTATTTTATACGCCTAATAATATTCGCATCTTTACACACTTATATGACTCGTGATTAATGCGTCTGCGCCACACACCATTGTCTAATTTCCCGCCGAGTATTTTTCACAGTACTTTTCGCTCAAAAAGGCTCCGAAGGCATTCCGGTCTGCCTTATTTAACGTCCACGCTTCGTGCCCGTAGAGAGCCACCGCAAATTTGATTTCCGTTTGCTAGTTGCGGGACCTAATCTGGTAACGAAGCCCGTAAAAAGACCTATTCAACGCTGCAACAAGTCTTCTCACTTCACGGGACTACGTGTCAGTATCACAAGTGTTCCAAGGTAATCAAATTCTTCAAAAACTACCTCAGCAGCACCAACGCCACTAGGTCTCTTCTATCTCTACCAGTAACCATGTACTTCGTTTTGGTAGCACGTACTTCACCTTGCTTCAACCCATCTAATGCCACAAACGAGGTTGATACCTTGTCTACGACCCGAACACTTGATTTCGAGCCAACCAGCGTTGCACTTATCAGCCTAATTAGGTTCTTCGAAAAACCATGTTCAAACATTATCTGCCATGTCTCGTTTATTTTCACTGAAGCGTACACTGCCTTGAAGTCAATAAACAGATGGTGAGTTTGCATGTTATACTCCCGGAATTTATCTGAAATCGTTCGCAAGGTTAATCTGCCCTTTCGGAAACCAGCCTGGTATTAGCTGACGAAGGACTCCTCAAGCGGTCTCAGTCTGTCCAACCTCTCAAACTTCTACAGTTCATAATTGAAAACCAGGTTATGGATTCTAGATTCTCTAACCTCCAGCATTGTTTTTATATAGAGTATCTGTGAAGTAAATGTTGCGATTTAACGAGTGTTAATTTACCTTTCGATTTGGATATACTCATTCGATTTGAGTATAATCAACTAAGCGTGAATTGCAGTAAGCTATGCAAAAATCTCCCACTTTGTGCGAGTAAACAAAACCAACGCAGCGCATTGACATTGGATGCCGCAGCAGCAGGGAATTGTATACAGACATTATCGAGGGTCTAAACTTTGGTCAGGTTCTCGACAACAAGGATCGAAAACAAAATGTTTTAGAAGATTAAGAAGATTTTAAGGAATTTGAACTTTTCAAATATTAGAGTATGGATGTAAGCGTACATCATAAATTTTCAATTTACATGTAATTTTGTTTCAGGTTGTTCGATGTTAAGATAAGATCGATGAAACAGTTCAAAAAGCATTGTTTGGCGTGAGTGCATCTACATTCACAATTTATACACTCAGAAAAATATTGCTTCCACCAGCTGACAGTTTTAAGCGTCCAGGAGATAGCATTGTTTAAAATATGTTTTGCCTAAATGAAAAGAATCAACAGCATAGACAATTTTCGGGTTCCGTTTCTGTTTCTGATCACCATATTTTTATGGTTGTTTTTGACAAAACTGAGATTTTCACACCTACACCTTTATAATACTGGATGAAATCAAAATCCTTGTTCTGTTAATGTAACCAAACAAATTCCTTTAACAAAAAAGTAATTTACATAACAAACTTACAGTGAATTCAAATTTTAAACTGGGTCAGTCCAATCTAAAAACATATTACAACTTTGTATAGCCGAAAAAGCTACAGTTACAACTGTCGATCCTAAGTTCTGTACTCCAGCAAAATTTTATAGCTGAAAAAAATACATTTACAACTATAGTGTCGTATACCATTCGACTGTGGGTGTGTATGTATGGCTGTGTTAATGTATGTAGGTGACGAAATAAAGTAGGCCGTGTTTTTCAGCAACGACAATGGTTTTGAAATCGGACATCTCGGTTTGGAGATATTGACGAAACAAGTTCCGAAAATACACTTATGTTAGGAACTAACTGGCGGTTCTAATTTGAAAAAAAAAATGGTTTTCCCCATCTATATTGATGACAGGCATTATTACTAGCACAAGCATACTGTTTTTAGATCTCAAAAATTTTTCTCGAGTTTCAAACTAAAAAATCTAATAGTTTTTGTTTTTAAAAACTGGTATGAAGTTCACAAAGTGAAATATATTGTTACTTTGCATTAGCAAGTTTTGCATAAGTCACTTTGCAAGCTGTCGGTATAGGCAACGCTTTTTTGACGTTGTTGGTGTTTGAAATCAATGGTTGATTCGTTAGTCTGTTTTTTGTAGCGTGTTTCATTGTGAAATAGGTCCCTGGTGGCACACTTGTTGCAAATCGGTTGAAGTTAATTGAATGCAACTAAATTAAGACACAGGCAGGTTGCTGCAACCAATTAAGTCAGTTTCGTGTTGATTGGGGTGTTACCTTGCAATTATTATTATATCATACTATTTTGAAATTGTTTTTTCAATAGTTCCATTTGTGAGAGTTAAAAAACAAATGGAATGCGGGTATATTATTATATTTTTAATCGAGAAATGTTATAATCCACGTACCCATGAAATACTCCGTTCATATTTCTCAATAAGAGGTATCATTTCCAAAAATCCATCAAGAGGTATTTCCAAAAATATTCGGCATTTGCCGATTTTGGGAACTAACCCTTGTTTTCAGAAACCACCGGTCCGATTTGGGTGCAACGACCACCAAATTAAAGGTATTATGGCTGCATAGAGCGTATTAAATATTTCTGGAATGGATGAACCAGTTTTAGAGATAGGACAACATTCCGTTAAACTTAGGAACTATGTCGACTATCTTGGTAACAACTAGACTGAGTTGGATCCAACAAACGCCAAATGAAAAGTATAATGGTCCGATAGAAATCTATTAAAAGATTTTGGAACAGTTGCGGAGATATGGTTGAACAAAGTTTCGGAAAACATGGATTTCAGGAATTAAAAAATGGACGCAATAGCCGTCAAAGTAAAGGTATTATGGTCCTTTAGTTTACTTTTAACATTAAGTAGTAATTGTATCGGTCATTCGAATCGGATTTAACTTGGAATTTTAGTATAATTTGAGGTGTCGCATGGTATGTTTTGGTCCAGATCGAACACTGGCCACTTCTCTGAAGGTACGGCAGAAGCAACATGTTCGGATGTGGCCAGACTACCATTTATCTTGTTATCGAATCCTCATGTAATTTGGGCGCCGCATGATACATTTGAAACGTTTTAGATAATATCTTCAAAAGTTACCAAGTTACCCACCGGAACGTGTTTCGGCCACATTCACATTCAAAACATTCAATTGGACCATAGTACCTTCCATTTGGCGTTTGTTCCGTCCAATTCTGTCCAGCGGTTGCCGAGAAACGTCAGATTTTTCATTTATTTACTCACATAGACACACGCGAATCATAAACGCAAACACACATACACACATCCATAAACACGTCAACACATGCACACAAAAGAATTGTCTCTTTCCGGTGGATGCAACTTCTGACATGACTGAATTTATTTTTGTTGCATACAAAGCAATATACATACAACGCTTTGTTTCTTTCCTATTGAGAAATACACGTAAAGCTTAAGTGAGGTTAAATATCGTAGTATCTGAAACTGAAATTGATAATACCTTTCTAGCTATGTTTAAAACTGTATGGAATTCGTCAGTATCGTCATTATTGCAGGGTGGTCACAGACTCGGGAAAATCGGGAAATGCGGGAAAAATGCGGGAATCCAACATCATCGGGAAATATGCGGGAAAAAGGAGGGGAATTTCAAAAGTCATCGGGAATTTTTGTCATATGGAAGGAACCATACTCACACCTTTTTCAAATGATTTGAGTAGCGTTTTTGTCATTTACTCGGTCCACCGATCTCATTGTTCAGCCTGTTCAAAACGTACCGCTCAGAGCATCTTCAGCGGTGGTCTATTTCAACATCTTTATAGTTGATTTGTACCAGCAAACTTAAAAAGAACCAGTTAACATAGAGTTCCCCGCACCGGTGTAGTATTTCTTGTTGTTAAACCCACCAACACCTATCATCTTGTCAATCATACAATATCCAGAGATCAGAAGTTTTGTTTTTTTCAGCAACCGATAGCGCTACGCCAACCTATGACAAGAAGCACTTTCTGCGACGTTTCAACATGCCAAGGGATACGATCCTAGACATTATGCGACAACTAGAGTCAACTGATGACTTTTTTCCAGCTGGATATGTTGGCCTTAGTGTTACATAGATGCACTGCAGCCTAACGGATGTTGGTGTATGTCCTCAAGTAGTTCTCTCGACGAAAACTTGGGGGTTGGTGACCCTGAGGATTTTTTACAAATCTGTCCTTAAGACTTACGGCCCGCAGTATTTACGCCCCCCAATATCGGAAAAGTTTAAGAAACTGATGGACAAAAATTTTCTCCCAAAAGTTCAAAAAAAATCTTGTAAATTCAGTGCACTTAGAAACTCAGGGAACTTATCAGAAGCTCGGTATAATTTTAAGATTTCACTAAGATTTTCCCGAAGTTTAGCTATTCTCCCTGATGTCAAAAGAACATACCATAAAATCAGTGAACTTTCCAGAAAATCGAGGAGCGTTCCAGAAATTAAGGATTCTTCCTGGAAGTTCAGACAACTTTCCTGAAATTCAGATTGTTTCCTAGAAATTCAGGGAATTGTCCACAAATTCAAGGAGCTTACCACGATTTCAGGGAAGTTTTCAAAAGTAAAGGGTTCTTCACAGAAGTTCAGGTGACTATTTAAAAATTCAGGGGGCTTCCAGAAGTTTAGAAAACTTATCAGATTATTTTGGGTATTTTTAGAAGTTCATAGAACTACTCAAGATGTTCAGGGATCTTTCCAAAAATTCAAGGAACTTTCCAGAAAATTAGAGAATTTCCAATAGCGAACAGTCGAGAAATTCATGAAGCTTTTCAACAGTTTGTGAATCTTCCTAGAGGGTTATTGAGCTTCTTAGAATTTCATGAAACTTGCCAGACATATACAGAACTTCTTAGAAGTTCAGCGAACATGTAGGAGTTCAAGAAACTTCCTTGAACTCAGGGTTTCTCATGAATTCAAAAAACTTCTCAGAACTTCAGAAAATGCTCACAAAGATCATGGAGCTCCCCCAAAGATCAGGAAACTTTCCAAAAGGTCAACAAACATCTCAGACGTTCATAGAGCGTCTCAGAAATTCATAGAATTTTCCAGAAGTTCAGGGAACTTTCCAAAAGCTTGAAAAAACTCCCAGATGCTAAGGGGATTCAGCAGTTCAGGAAATTTCTCAGTAGTCCTGCGATCTTCCAAGAATTTCAGAAAACTTCCCTAAATATCAAGGAACTTTCCAGAATTTCAGAAAACGTCCCAGATAAACAGGAAACTAGATTTTTTGAGCATTTTAAAAGTTTAGGAAACATTCAAAGGATTTTTCCACAAGTTTGGGGAGCTTCCTAGAACCTCAGGGATCTTTCCAGGTGATCGAGAAACTTTCCTATCGTTCCGAAAACATCGCAAAAGTTCAGGGTATTTAAGTCTTAAGAAGAACCTAAACTTCTTACTACTCGATAATTTTTAGAACCCAACCAAAACGAGAATAAAGAAACCAACTACTTTTTAATCAATTTTATAGAATTTCGACCTATTCACAATCTTGGAGATCATAAAAAGTTCTGGTACAGTTTAACAACATCTCTGTAATGCTAACTATTCCACAGAAATTTTGTTCAATTTGTCGTAAGTTATTTAAATACGTGTGGTATTCTGCTTTTTATCACAGAATATGTACCTGTTGGAAATTAAAACAACTTCTGGGAAGCGAAATCTAATTTTCTAAATTCCCGTCATTTCCAGAAAGTTGTTCCTATTCCATGGATGTTCAGCAAAGTATTTGGAAGTTCATCCAAGTTTCCAGAAACGTTAATAATTTTTCGGCAATTCAATGAAATTCTCTAAAGTTCCACCATTTCTCTTCTCGAAAGACAGCGAGCAAACTTCATGATTATCTGGAAACTTCCAATTATTTTTTTCAACTGCCGAGAAGCTTAATCAATCTTCATAGATATTTCGAAGTTCATTAAATTAAATTTTTAAAGAGTGCGTTCAGTAAGAAACTTAGAAGCTCATATGATTTCTGAAATGATGCAAAAGAGATCCGGTATAAAATAAAATTTACAAACACCAGCGATGCAGCGATTTTTTAGCGTTTGGTCTAAACAAATAAATCCAAACCACGATTTGAACCACCGTTGAAGATGCCCTTAGAAGATCTGGCTACACGGCTGTAACAGGTGACGCATGCCAGTGCCTGAAATGAACTTATCTTTCATGTGGTGGCGAATGTGTTTGAAGTTTGGCGAATTGCGTTTGTAAGGGTGTTAACGCATGGTGAAAGAAGAATTTGGGCAGCTGTGCTCAATGCCGTCTGACGTCGTTTGCCGGATTCCAGAGAAAAGAAAATGGTTTGGACAAATTTTGGCTAGAACCAAGAAGGAGCTGTTTGTTGAAAATTGGCTCATCCTGTCGCATAAAAAGACGTATTTTAAATAAATGGAAAGCGACTGATGGTAAATCAAACTGGAAAAAGTTTGGGAGCTGAGATATTTAGCTACAAGTAATTTATATTAACTCATCTTAACAGTCGGGAAAATAAGGCAAAAATGCGGGAATTTTTATATTAAGATGGTGTGGCCACCCTGTTATTGTCGGTTTTCTTATCTTTTTATCACCAATTACTTTGCTTAGACAGTTCGAAAAACCATTTTGAAAAAGCGCCAGCTAGGACGTTTAACCTCACTTTTGCGTTGCTTGGATTCTTCCATGTTACAATACGATGTTATGAAAAATTATAATCTTGATTCTACTGCCATGCAATTTATCATTCTTGTGTTGAGTATGCAACAATGATAGAGATACATTATTATTTATCGCAACATTGAAAAGTACAATTTCTTCATCATTCTTGCATTGGCGAGTGTGGATTTACTCAAAACACAACATGCAATTTGACAGCTGAAATACAGATGTATTGGTGAACTCGAATTGAAGCTGTAAAAAAGTACAGTGTGATCGTATCGTCAGTAAATTTCAAACCAGTGCCAACTCGGGTTGAAACTCAGCGAATAGAAAAACATTTTGACAGAAGGTACCTAGTTAGGTAGTTGAAACTGAACACAAACAAATTCGCTATTTTACTCGGCTTGCTGATTTTTGCCTAAAACGAACTTGTTAAAAGGAATTAAGAGGACAACATGTTGTGAGAAGCATCACCATTATCATCAGAACAACAACAAAAATAGTGGTTTCTGCCGTCATCTCGATGGACTATTGACCTTTTTGACGTTTACTTTTTTCATTTTCAGTCAAACGTAAACAATAGCTTCTTCTGTGAATTCCTCGTAATGCAAAGTCTACTAATGTAAGCCACCAATTCTTTCGGATTGGACAACCTTTCCTCTTCGAAATGATCGTGGTGGATTTATTAGGTTTCCAATTTAGATAAATTTCCAGACAAAAAAAACATTGTTTACGTTTGTCCGTCAGGCCCTAATGAATAATATTTGTCGATATATTCTACGTTTTCTACGCTATTAACCGGTATTGTGCGATAAAAGTGAAGCTGCTAAATAATGTGAATAAATCTAAATCACAAACCGCACATTTTCCGCTGAATTCACTTGCACCGATTGGCATTGTGATCCAAACGTACATGTATAGCCAAAAAAACACCCACAGGCGCTCACCATTGATGTCCCAACTGCACCTATATAGGTGTTGTACATTTTGTTGCCAGTTCAGGTTAACTACTCCACTGACGGAGCCCCGTTCAATGTAGTCGTGGTCGTCGTCGGTTTTTACCATCTCAGACTTGTCCCCCACTTTGCCTCCGCTGACTGCCGGAGAGCACATCATCGCCCCGGCCCGTAAACTGGCAGGCTGATGGTTGGCTCATTTCACCCGTAACCCATTATTAAAATAGATGGAATAATTATTGTAATCCATACCTTTCTGCGTTGCTTGCACCTTGCCCCCCTCCCCGCCGCTTCCCACCACCAACCAGATCTTAAAGAATTGCAAATTATTTCCCCCGCCCTGCCGCTGCTGAAGACGACGGTGGCGACGACGACGACGACGAACAACGACGTCTTCGACCGGCAGGTAACGTGATGGGAATTATCAACTCGGCCTACTGCGCGGAATGTTCGCGTTGAGTTGATGCGTGTTCGCCGACGTCGCCGAAAAATGCAAGAACTTCCATCATCTGCTCCGGTTGTTGTTGTTGCTGTTATCGATTCGGATCATCAGGATTCCGTTCCGTTGTCATCCGTGCGCAACGGAATGCATAATTTTCCTCATCCTCTGGAGGGGCCCTTCCGTCGTCGGTTCGAGGAGGAGAAAGTAATCAAAACAAAAGAAAATTGATGATACCGGCTTGGGTTTGCGACGTGCGAAGGGCGGATGGCGGGTTGTTGATGATGATGAGTTCGAAAGCTGCAGAAGGTATCATCTCCCAACGGGGAAGGTACCGTCGCGGATGAAGATTTATGTCGTTAATAATCGCAAGGAATCGGTTTTCGGCGCGGGAAGGACATTCGGCGTAATGACCCGGAACGGGAGCCGATTTATATTAATTGATTTATCATTATCATCCCCGCCGTTCGGTTGTTCGAGGTGGTCCGTCCGGGGGCGGGGAGGGTACCGATGATGATCCCAGCTAGCTAACATCAAGCGCGTTAATTCAACGGCGAGCAGGCCTATTCCTATTCTGCGGGTAGCCGCCAGACAACACCGACAATGTACGCGCGGAAACTCTAATGTGGTTCTCCCGTGGAAGTGACAGTTCTCTGAATACAGATGATTGATTTCGCTTTATCGCGGTGGCTGTGGCTGTGGCCGTGGCTGTGGAGAGGCGGTGGCGTGACTGCGGGTGCTTTCACAAAATTGGAAGTAATTCGAGATGCCGGGCAATTATTTTATTGAAAACCATTAAAACACATTCCGCCCAGGGATGAGCTAAAACTAAGGCCTAATCTGTTCGAGGACGGTCGAGACGGAAGAGGCCATCTGCATTGGGGAAGGCAGCCCAGCGTGAATAATCTGAAAATGATGAATTAATTTAGAGATAATTAACTTTCCGCTTGATGCGTCGTTCGCTGGGTTGCCCGTGGTTCGGTATCTCACTGGCTGACTACTGACTGATGTTGAGTAGGTCAAACATTGAGTTTTTTTTCCTTCACCGGTGTCAGAGTTTACCGTGGGTTTAAACTGATTGTCAGTCGATTGTGGACATGGTAGTTGGATGCTCGTTTCGAACGAGCTTTCAGCGCTCAACGAAGAGGAAACGTGTTGAAAGCCACGCATAACAAAGCGCATTATTCCTCACATCAATAGGGGAAATAAATTTCCACAAAATAAATGTTTAATTTCGAACTACCGGAAAATGGCCGAAACCATCGTGTAGAAGAGCGCATTCAACTGACGCTGGGAGCGAAACTGGTTCCTTCGCTTTGGCGCCTTGCCTCTCCGGATAGCTTGCGTGCATTGGCCGTACAAACAACAGAGTTCGATCGGTATTTTCCGAATCGGCTATAAATCTCTGCGGGCCGTCGATGAAATTTACGACCTGAGATGTGGAAGATTGGTCGTTTTGGATATGCTCGGTACTAGGCAGGGCCATCCGGAATGTGCGTCCTCGTTTGGGCTACTGTCACTGGCTGTGTTGTGTGAGATGATGGTGTTTTTTTTTGGACTACGAATAAATAATTCCAGCCGTTGGGATTACGGGAAATTTCGCTTGTATGGTGGATTTATACGATGTAACGATTGGATTGAGGGCGGAGGTCTAAGGTACTTAGGTAATGTGACTCTTCACGTAAGCAAAACAGTACTATTTTCAAACCTAAAGGGTGTTCCGATCAAAATTTGGTCAAACAGTAATGTGTGTGAATCGATAAAAGTTTTCATTAATAAGTCAAATTCTTTTTCTTTTTCAAGTTCAGTTAATACAGAATACAGGAGAAATATTCAGCTGACACCTGCCATAAGATTTTGTACAGTCTCCTTGTCCACTTTATTCGTCGCAGAACGCCAGTTTGCCTTGAACTGTTTCTCGCTCACAACACCTTTTTGAGTTTTCTTATGGTTCCGCTTGACGATGGCCCAATATTGTTCGATTGGGTGGAGCTCTGGCGTGTTGGGAGAGTTCTTGTCCTTGGGCACCACTTGAACGTTGTTGGCAGCATACCACTCCACGGCCTTTTTGTCCGTAATGGCAAGATGCCAAATCCGGCCAAAATAGAACGGAACAATTGTGTCGCTTCAGGAAAGGCAGTAGACGTTTTTGTAGGCACTCGCTCAGATAAATTTTCTGGTTGACTGCACCGGTCGCAATGTAAATGTCGCTCTTCAAACCACAGGTACAGATGACCTGCCACACCAGATATTTCTTCGCGAACTTTGACAGCTTAATGTGCTTGAAAATATCTGTCACCTAAGTGAATCTGAGTCCATTCTCAGCCGAGAAAGGTGAGTTTTTTTCTGAGGAGAAAAAATCTCTGATCGCGTCTTCCTTCAGAAGGGAAGTAAAGCCGTTGGTCCTGGTTCTTGTATTCATGAGTGAAACATGCAGAGTGAAGGCGCCTCGCTCTGGTAGCCACCTTGAAATGGGGTGAAAAAGAAGACGACGAAGAAAATTTAGAAGAGTACGTAACACCTTTCGTTCAAAGACACCAAGGACGCGAAAATTGTTTCTATCTCATTGCTATAGGAGACCGGTCTGCTCGGTCTTATACAAATTCCCACTAAGGTGTTGATTTTCACAAGTTTTAAAATTACTCAGCCTTAGACAAAGGCCGTGCAATAGGTAAATAATAACCTCACACCGCGCGTTGCCTAAAAGGTATCGAGTTGTTCTTCCGAGAGTTCGTATATTCCGGCGATTGCTGAAATCGACGGTCGAGAACAACAGGATTGCACTCGATGTGTCGGCACCACTCCCGTGTGGCGACCCCGGCGTAGTGGTTAACATCCATACCTCTCACGCAAAATCACGAGTTCGAATCTCACCCCCGACATGTTACGAAAATACCCAAAAGGTATTTGAGCATCTACGACGGGAAATGAGTCAGCCCAGGGCTGAAAATTTCGATAATAAAGGAATAAAAAAAAATTAAGGCTTCCGACGTTCAGCACTACCAACTTTGTGGCAGGTCTCTTCATTATGCCACCAGGTATCTGCAGTTCCGCTCAACGAGTTACTCCATCCTTTTCTGGAATCGCTACCCGTCCCCATAACCACCTATTCTGCACGTTTTCGTCGACTACGAGTACTAGCTTTCCTTCCTTTCTCGGTAATATGGCCCGGAACCACTTCGTCCGCCGGAGTTATCGTTGGTAGATACTCCCTCAACCAACGGCGCTAGAAGTTTTCCAGAATATATTTCACCAGATTTCAACTACTCCGCAGGGCCATTCCAGCATCCGTAGGGAACTTCTCCGGCTCGCGAACCCCGCTTGAACTCAGTGGAACGAAGGTGAGTTGACCGAAGTTCACCATACTTTCGGCTTCAAGGACTGTTGCGCACGACTCGTCATCGAGCTTCCGCACTACCGGGACAAATGTTAATGCTGCTTTCACTGCGCGAACCATTCTTTACCCAGGCGACAGAATGGCGAAATCTCGAATGAGTGTGACCGTTGGTGAAGGTGCTACCCAAATCCTCGTAGATCCTACTTTTTTCCTCCTGCAACTCCCGAGTCGCTCCAATAAAGTTGGTCCCATCGTCGAAGTATTAAGAAACTTTAAGGAGTATTAAGAACTTAAGGGGAACCCCGTAGGCGATGAATCTCCTTAATGCCTTACCGATGGATGTGGCCGCTTTGGAAGCTCGGCGTTTCCTGGACAGACGTACTTCAACTGACAGCTGTGAATCGCTTCTAACGCAGCTCGTTCACGATGATTTCGTCGTTTGCATGGCTATCTTACCGGTGAAAATTGTCCAGCAGCAGTTCCGTGATTAGGTGGTTTCTGGGTTAGAAAGTAGGATTCTTTTGGTCATACGATAGGATCTCCGCTTCCGCAGCATGTAACACTCCATACTCGTTTGAGAAAGGGGATAACTTTACACATTTGCTTAATGATTCTGACTGCTTCTCATCAACTCTTTGTTCGTCACGATTCTGCTTTAAGGGGACCTTCTCCTGGTTGAACACGAAAAAACCTCTTTTTTTTATTAAATACAAAAAATTATTGAAAAAAAATTTTTTTTGACCAAAATAATGTGACACGCATCCGCTAGAGGGCGCTGGAAAAACGGCTTTTCTAGCTGTTGCCAAGATATCTCTTGAAGGAAGTTTCTGAAATCAAAAAATCAAACGGGGAATTGTTAGTAACATGATTTTTTATATGATGGACTAAAATGAAGAAGATCCGATCAAAAAAAAAAAAAATAAGCGGACTTTGAAGAACATAGTGTTATTTTTGGCCTTTTTTTGAATATTTAAGCCCCTGTAGAAATGCAACCGGACCACCTAGGTCAAAGATTTTAGTCCATCTTATAAAAAATCATGTTACTAACAATTCCCCGTTTGATTTTTTGATTTCAGAAACTTCCTTCAAAAGATATCTTGGCAAACAGCTAGAAAAGCCGTATTTTCCAGCGCCCTCTAGCGGATGCGTGTCACATTATTTTGGTCAAAAAAAATTTTTTCAATAATTTTTGTATTTAATAAAAAATAAAAAAAAAATTTACCGTCTATCTTATTTGGTCTCGGCGTGAGAAAAATTCAAAAGAAGAGGTTTTTTCGTGTTCAACCAGGAGAAGGTCCCCTTAAGATGGCCTTATCCGGGAGCGCCTCAGCTGACACAGTCATCCCAGCGTACGTTCGACATCCTGTATTTCTTTACTAATTAGTCTGTCCGTATCCGCAGATCCGTTCGATGAACGTAGTCTATTGGCGAAAAGATTAACATATGCTGTATCACGCAAAAGGCGCAGGAACTTTGAAAAACTGTAAACGTCAATCACTGGTTGTATGAGCAGATGGCTGCACACGTACGCCTCCAGCAACTCTGTGCCCCTTAATCGGTGTCTTCTTCCAGAATCGTTGCCGATACTACCTCTCGTTAGAACAGAATATCTGGTTCTGGAAACCAGCGACTGTCTAAATTGCAAGTGGACCATTTCCCCTGCTTCGTCGCCTCGTTAGCCACGTTAACCTTGGACACTTCATAGGCTCAAAATTTGCCCTGAGGTTAATGCCGTGGTTAGAAAAAAATAAAGTTCGCTTTTAAGATAAACAAAAATATTGATGTTTTGAATTTTGGACAAAAGTACATTTACTAAAATGTCAATATCTTTGGATCCAGTGCACTAATTTTAAATTTATGAATATGATTTACTAAAATAAAGCTTAATAAATTTGCTATCGTTCACTTGAACATCATGTTTGATCGAAAAAATTATTTTGGAGTTGTTGAAAAATGTATTGCCTTTTTTTATTTTTCTGCCAATTTTCCATAAAAATCTCGTTTTAATCAACATTTTCAATGAGACAACACGATTCAAAAATTCATATTATAAGTATATATTTAAGTCCATTGAAAATCGAAGAAAGTGAGCCTTTAATGGATGAAATCGGTTGAAAATAGTCGATGTTATGAGTATTTTTGTAAAACACTTGCAAACTCAAAAATCTTGCTACAACAGCTTTAGAGTTCCACTACTAGATGTCAATGTTAGCCTCCAAACATCGCATATTAAGTTTCCATGGAAAATTATTTTCCTCCAAATCAATTTGATTGTGGCCCATCAGGATTGAAAACCGAGTTGATACAAAAAAAAAATAATTAAGAATGGTTGAGAATCGGATGACTTAGTCTTCGATGTACCGAACTTGTTTCTCGAATCCGAAACCAACAATAGTCACGCATCATTGCTTCATCCCAAAACCCTTGATAACGACGTTCCATCATCTGCGATTTGTTGGTGAAAACGTTAACCGCGCTCATCATTTTCGTCATCAAAATTTTCCGAGAAAAAATCCAAATGAGAAAGAAGGAAATGTATCTTCAACGACAAATTCTCACCTGTGTTCAGTGAAATAAAAGAATATGAAATTAGTTATAGCAAACAAAATATTTTTAATTTATAAAGACTGTATTCGATGACATTTGGACACACAAAATAGGTCACCCACAAATTTTCCTTGAGCCCGATTCTTTTCAAACTTTCTGGAAATAAAGTACTACTAAATGGTTAAGTTTTGACATCATTGGTATATTGAACCTCTTCTCCCAACCCAAATGCCCGCACCTTTGCCTTGACCCCTTTCATCAAATTTTGGGCAATGATAGGACCAACTTGCTTACTTACTTTTAACCACACTTTCTTTAGTTCAAGTTCATTTTCTATCAGTTTTGGAGTTTTAACGAGCTTTGCCTACATGATTGCCCAAAATTTTTCAATTGGACGAAGTTCCGGAGTGTTTGGAGGGTTGTCGTCTTTTGATACAAAAACTACATTATTATCTTTGTACCAGTCTAAGACGGGCCGGGCATAGTGGCAAAATGCCAAATCCGGGCAAAACAGTTTCGTGAGATTTCAAGAACGGCAGAAGTCGTTTTTCGAGGCATTCGTCCTTGTAGATTTGTCCGTTGACGGTCCCAGAGGTGATGAAGGGCTGACTCGTTTTGCCACATCCGCAGATCGCTTGCCAGACAAGGAATTCTTTGGCGAATTTCGAAAGTTTCTTCTTGCCAACTTAGAGGTGGCGACGTAGTGTTCCTGTCCTGGCATTTGTTTGGTGTCAGCTTTAGTATAGGTCTCATCGTCCATCACAATGCAGACCGGTTTTGTGAGCCACTCCCTGTACAGTTTTCTTGCACGAGTTTTGGCCATCGAATTCTGTTTATCGCTCCGGTTCGGTGCCTTCTGGACCTTGTACACATGTAATCCAGAACGTTTCATTGTTTACTGCACAAAACAAACTGAAACTTTCGCCTTTTTCGTAACATCCCTGATCGAAATGTTGGGATAACGCTTAAATTGGTTCAATACCATCCTGGCCTTCTCCGGATTTGATGTGCCACGTTTTTTTGCCACAACCATTTTTCCGCTTGGTTGTCTTACGGTCCTTGAACGTTTTGATCACATGAGATACGGTTGAATGAGCGATTCAGAGCTGTTATCCGATCCATCGATGAGAAGCGTTTGGGTTTTCGGAGTGAGTGCCCAAAATTTGTTCGCGCACTATTTCTTCATTCGAAGTCATCACTGAAATCACTCGACCGATTTTCACGAAACTTATTACGCGTGTGTCCAAATTTCATCGAATACAGTCTTTAAGTACTACACTCAGCCAAATAATCGTAAAAATTTCATGAGGTTGAACTTATGAACGTAGCTATGGAAATTCATAAGACTAACTTATGAATGGATTTTGTTTCACACGACGATCGGTAATATGAAGGGTACTCAAGAAATCAATTTACCTTGCGCCTGACATCCACCTAGCCAAATCTGCACGTTTTGCACAATTTAAAAAATAAAGCCTTTATTCCTTTCAGAACAAACCCGCACAATTGTGCGGGTTGATTTTAATAACATTACATGTTTTATTTTGTCAAAATGTCAATGTTTTTCCATCAAATTTGATGTTATAATTCAATTATTATTACTTATACTTTTATGATCATGCATTGGTTTTTGTTCATAGTGCATATAAACGGACCAATGTTAATGTAAACATAAGGTAAAGAAACCTTGTACAACACTAAAAAGTTTTATCCGTCGTATTTTTGTTGTTATTCGTTTTTTCAATGTATGTACCAGTACTAATCAAAAATACACGAAATACTCTTCAACATAGTGAGGAAAAAGTGTCAATTTATTCACATGCCAAGGATGTCTGGAGGGACAATTGTGTGTGTACCGTCTCTACCCCGTAAACGTTCGTTATGTGATACATATGCTACCCAGTTCAATAATTCAGTAATTTTTAGGCAGCTCGTAATATTCCAGTACACCCTGTGTCAATAACAACATCAATATCAATAATCCAAAAATCATATCTGCTGAGAAACCATTAAAAAAAGATCTTCCATTAGACTTGGAAATTATTTCGATTTTAATGGACTTTCATATGACCGCTGCAGTAGTACTGGATACAGGGGTTCGTTCATAAATTACTTAGACTTTGAGAGGAATGCAGTGGGGCTCTCGTCAAAGTCTACTTCCAATACAACTTTGCCAAATGTGTGGATTTTATGTCTACGAGGGAGGAAAGGTTCTGAGATTTCTAGAAACGAGTCTCAACAAGGTTGTGAACAGTCCCAGCAGCTGATCATTTGCAAAAAACATGACCGAAGCAATTACATCGCGCAAAAATTCCATTTTCAATCTCTTTCCCCTCGTAACACTCTTAGTGCGGGATTTCCGAAATGTTAACACGGATCGTCGCAGTTTCCAGATCCCATCTTCCTCTCCTTAAAGTGTGACGTAATATATGGACGTGCCCCGTTCATTTGTCAGCTAAAGTTAGAAAACAGTTATTAACAATAGAGAAAGTAAACGAAAAAAGCCACTTTTTTGCAAATGGGACCGTGTGGGAAATGTATCTTTCGAGCATTGTGGAGCTCATGTGTTTCAGTATACTTTTCAAAAGGCCGTCCGATTTCATACGAATTCAGCTGTCCCCTATCGGCCCATTGTTAGACAAGGCTGGATCTCCGAAACAACTTTGTTGAAGACTTAATTTTTATATTTTGTGAGGATTATGAGGTGCTTATGATTGAAAAATATGACTTACTTGCGCCAACCCAAAGTAGATCTCCGAACAAAGGGGCTATCCATAAAACACTTAGACCGACTTTTTAAAATATCAGACTCCCCCTCGTAGATTTTGGCGTTGTAAAATTTTGAAATTTCGTGTGGAGCGTAGACTTTGGCCAGCTCCTCCCTAAAATATACATGATTTATGGACAGACCTTTATTGGTTATCTCCGTATGGCTTCCTATGTTGAAGGCGTTTTCTCTTCTTCGATACAAGTAGTTGCAAAGCATTTAAACTTATAAAAGGCCAAATCTTAGAACTATTTTCATACAAAGAACAACTAAAACGATTAAAATAAATGATAGAGCATTGGCCGCTCAACTGCCGGATTCGCACAATTGTGCGGGTCTAAATTTGACCCGAAAAATTTCCTGACTGGATGGAGTACTTCAATTAAAGAATATGTTGTTCTGGAAGACAATAACTTTATAAGGTAAAATTGGAAATATTCACCAATATATGGTCCGTCCCGAAAGGGATCTGCAATTTGCAACGTAGCAGTGAAATTGACCGGTTTTGTAAAAATATGATTGGCACAGGCGTTACAAAACTTTTGAGAAAAAAATTTACACTTGAATTCACGTTTTGTCGTTCCCATGGTTAAACAATGTTGAACATAGAAGCTGTCAAATTGAGTTGATTGCGTTAAGTTCTCGCCGAGCGGTCTCACAAATACTAGCGCAAAGTACATTGTTGAAAGCATCCCATTTTATTTTGCGTGACAACTGGCAGAGGTGTAAAGCATACTAAAGGTAATGTTAGGAGTGTTAAATATCTAATCTTTTCAATATCATTTCCATGATTTTACTGAAGTACTCATAACTTCGACTATTTTCAACCGATTTTATCCATTACAAGCTCAATTAATCAAAGATTTTAATAGACTTCAGGATCCAATTTTTGAATCGTGTAATTTAAAATGTTGATTAAAACGAGATTTTGATGAAAAAATTGCAGAAAAAAATGCAATTAACTTTTGAATAACTCCAGAATCAACTTTTTAATAAGGACATAATGTTTAAGTGAACAATAGCAACTTTATGCAAAAAAAATGATCCAAAATTTGTGCAAAAGACACAAGGATATTAATGTTTTAGTAAATGTACTTTGGTCCAAACACCAAAAATCAATCAATCAATCAATATCTCAAAAACGGCTCTACTTTGTTTTTTTTCTGACCACAACAGAGAATTCACCGCATGATTTTGCATTGGTAATGATGTGAAAACAATATCGCATAAATGAGTATAAAGTGGAGGCGATATACGTACAGTTTACATGGAGTCAAATTAACGTATGCGCTATCTTATACGATTTTGTGTTGACTGGGACCTTATCGAGTTAAAAAGGCTGTAAGCTAGTGTTATCAACGGAGGAATGTTTGCTGTTGGAGGCAGTAGACAGCAGTCATGCATTTTTTTTTATTTGTGGTCGTGTAGATGTTTTAATCCATAAAATTAACTCCGATGACCTATTTTTTTACCTTTTTTAAGGGGCAACAATATTTTTACACATAAAATTCTGTTGTTTATTGATTTAAGTGACACGAAATTTAAATTTTTCCTCAATTACTGCTTATGTAATTTTGATTATTTTTAAGAGTGTAGAGTTGGAGGAACTATCCAATTTAAAATGTGCACGCTAGTAAAAGACAAAATTCTGGTCAAGCCGGTCCAGCACTAGGAAGTCGATGTTAGCGCCAAATGAATTTACTCTGAACGAATGGTTGACTGAAAGTGAATCTGAGATATTCATATGAGCAAATCTAGAAAATCTCATTTTGAAATTCCTTCGCTTGAAGTTTTCACTTGTCTTCTTAGGAATCTTTGAATGGAATTGTTTAAGATTTATTCTGTAAGCATCCTTCACGGCTTAGTGAGAACTGATGTCGGGTTTCCTTATATTATCTTGTGTACATTCTTCCATTTTTCGGTCACACAAGACGCCACCCACCCACAAAAAGCCGATCAGAACTAAACAACTAAAGGTTAAAATTTTCTCATCCATCGACACGTGCCAACTGATCGAGAATCTAAACCCAAATCGTCCTTCACCTTCAAACAGCAGCCTGGAAGATGTTCCAGCCAGCTCAAATTGAGATCACTGTGTTTGATTTTCCGACTGTTACAAAAACAAACGACGACGCAAAGAAGCGCTTCGATAAAGTCATAAAGTAGAGAGGCATCTTCGGCTTGTTAGTAAAAACTCCACGCACGACGCCCGTCCATTTGGAGCACCGGCTGCCGCAAATCACCGCCATTCGTTCCCAAACTGGGCAGAGGTGAGGGCCTTTTTTCACTCCATTCTCCCCGAAAGGTGTACCGGCAGCAGCGATGATGACGACTTGGTTTATGTAAACCATATGGTAAGGGAGAATACCGAACTGAGATTAACTTCGCATGGACTACATGTAACAGCAATGGTAGCATAATGATAAAAAATATGTGCGTGGTACTTTTTTTCTTTCTCTCTCTCTCTCGCTTTTCAACTCTCAATTATCCCTTAACAGAATCGGCTCATCGTCGTGGTTGCCGGCCGGGTGTGCTACCGTGTTGCTCTGTAAATTTCTGAGCCATATGTAAGACACGGAATGCGCCACCTCTTCCGGAATAATAAGGGGCAACGCCAACTGCGCTCATAAATGCGTAAATAAATAATAATTACCCGGAGCCCGGAGCCCGGAGCTGAAAGTATTGGCACGATTTTGGGGTTATGGTGGAGAGAAATTGGGAGGTCAGCAGAGTGCGTACCATAATCATATCATCATTATTTACCCAAACGGCAAGGCAATAACGATTTTGAGGTATGTTTTTGCTTTAATTTCATTGTGATTTGGGTTGCTGCTGTGGCGATGGCACGGGTTGTTGTGTTTCGTTTCGTTAGGCAGCTTGGAGGTAGTTCAAGTTCACGGCTAACGATAAATCCATTGACATTTGGACATTACACACCCCTCTTGATAGCTGCGCTAGAGTTTCAAAAACAACCGAAAACAATGCAAAACTTTCATTAAGCCTACTATCTACAAAACGACTCCTAATGGGCTATTTGTTACATTTATCGTTTCAAGCATTCTGTGTGTTATTACTCCATTCAACTCCTACATATTGTACGACGCCGAAAAAAAGTGACATTCATAAAAACGGTGCTTCCTGCGTCGGTTAGGGGATATGGTCCCGTCTCGACTGTTCGACCGTTTGCTCGCTGCACAGTGGGGGAATCGCTGGTCATTAGTCCAAAGTACGAAATTCACCTTACCGTCTTCTTTATATTTTTCCTGTAATAATACACTATTGAAATTTTTAAATCCAAATTCTTGAAGTGATTGGACTGAATTTGAGTTTTTTGAATAGTACAAAAGTTTAGTAAAATTTGAATTTAAACGGTAAAAGTGTGATTTTTTTGTAAAAACCATGCTACAAAACTATGAAGCCCGGGGTTAGTTGTAAATATTAGATTAAAATGTTAGCTCTCAAATGGCCTGCAATAGCCTATATAGTGCAGACTTGCGCCGAGTATTGATATTTTTTAAAGAAAAAATAGGGGCTTTGGCCATTTGCGCCTTTTTTGAATATTTGACAAGATTTATCTCTTCTGCGAGCGCTTCAAGCATCTCATGTTCAATTGCTTCAAAAGTGATCGTATCAACAATAGCAGCGTGGCCACAGACTTGGGAAAATCGGGAAACGCGTGAAAAATGCGGGAAACCAAAATCATCGGGAAACATGCGGGAGAATGCGGGAATTTCAGAATTCATCGGGAATTTTTGTCATATGGAAGGAACCATACTCATACCTTTTTCAAACGATTCGAGTAGTGTTTTTGTCATCTACTCAGTCCGACGATCTCATTAACGGAATGAACCAGTGTTTGACATTGGCATGTGAATCATTTACTGCTGGCTTAGATCAGCCTGTTCAAAAATGCACCGCTTTTAAAATCTGGCAACACTGCTGTGACAGGTGAGCTTTCGCGCATTACTTACTGTAGTTTTTATTTTACTTGACTAGAACTCCTTAAGTGATACTTTTGACTGAAGCATCACTATTTTATGCATTATTGAAATTTTAGGGGTAAGAATACTACTGTCATTTTTGAAATACCATAAAGTCTCTATCCATTTGTATTATATCAAATATTTATCACTGCAGTGGACAGAAACCTTTTGTGCCAGTCACCTTACAGCAATAACAAAGACACCTAATGCAGCAGACATGTATTTTTTATTAGTCCGTTCATTTGCAAGGCTCAGATGTGTGTAACACTTTGCGGAGCCGATAATCAATATTGTTATAAACAATGCATTCCTTTTTGGTGTTTCTGTTAAGCGAATGCTTTTCAAAAAATGGGCTGTATATTTCCTACCCCTGTTAAATAAACAAAATCCGGAGAAATCCGTGAAATGGGTAAATCTGCTTTTGTAAGCAAACATTTGAATCGACGTTTTTTAGCGAACAAAAGATCAATTTGAAAAAAATACTCGATTGTGGTCTTAGTTTAAGAAATTAAGTTCGTGAGAAATTGTCAATTTATTTTTGTCAAATTTTTGCAAATTTCTCCGGAAATATAAAATGTCTACCAATTGATGCATGACGATATATTTGATCACTAGAATTACCTACCTAAAAGTGATGTAAAATCGTTTTTCCACTGAAATTCCACGTTGGATGGAAAATGAACAAGTTTCTAAAAGAGCGTTACAAATGTTGCCTCATTTGAGAAGCTTTGTGGACGAAGTCAGGAAGCAGGAAGAAAGAAAGCTGAAGGAAAGAAAGCCGAAAGAAAGCCGTCAAAATTTCCGAACAAACGTGTTTGCTGTTGTGGTTGATATGATAGACAATAAGATGCTGGGACCAAAGTTGAATTTTGTCATCATGTCTGCATCAATGGTCGAGTCGTTTCCCAGACCTATGGCATCGTTTCTTTTCTACGATTTGAAAATTGTTAAGCCTGGGCGTCAAAGCAAAATCATTATTTGAAAGAGAATTGACGGAGGGCAATCTTCTGCCAGCCCTTAATATAGAAATTGAGTTTACCTCTAATTAGGCAATTAAGAAAGCGAGAGACTTGGCAAAAAAATCCGTCAAATACTGTCGATCTATTTACTGTGGTTTCCTAAAGTAGCTACTCAACAAATCTCAATTAACATACCCTTTAAGGTGAAACGGGAGGCAGTCCTTTCTCCATATGAATCACTTATCAGTTCACGTTTTTGAGACTAAAATTCACAAACAAAACAAAACAAACAACGCTCAAATGGCTAACTAATGGATGCTCGTGTGGAGCAAACGATTTTTGAAAATTTCACACCTGAAATACTAACAATATTTGAGGTTTACGCTGCGAAATGATTGTGACTTGATCCCGTATGTCCCAAACGCGTTACGCCATCTCTATTTACCCTGATTTTATAACTCGCATCAAGGACATAGCTCAAAAGCGTCTGGACCAGTGTAGATAAAGACTATCTAAGCGGTGCTGTTGCTCAAACATTGAAAGAACTGACTGGTCATTCCAAGAAGGAGCTGCCAAATTTGACAACAATTGTTGACAAGTTGCAAATCCTGTCGCACAAAAATGCAACGAGGGAGCGAGGATTTTCAATAAATGAAAAGTGTCTGGTAGTGACGCAAACTGAACAGATTTTTGGTAACTCAGAGCATTGTCTACGAACTCTCAACGACGTTGAAATCAATAAATACTTGCACGTGTATCATTTTATAGTCGAAAACCTCGAATGCTTTACTACTTTTCTTCGATGTTCATGCTTCTAGCAACTTAAAAGATCAGTGACCTATATAGAGCGACTTTTTTTTCAATTTTCCTTTGAGTATCATTGCTTGAATGACATTATTCTTGAGTTGTTTAACGACCAATCTTGTCCCATAACACAATTTCCGTTGAATGAGATTCTGGAGCATGATGATAACAGATCCAATCTTCAGTCGTAAATTTTAAGGTGGTAATCCTGGTAAATCCAATGAATTCAGGAATTTTGTTGGATAATTTCGCATTAGTCACACAATCAATTAAGTTGAATGAATGTAATTGTCCAGGAATTACATTTTGAATTACGATATTCAAATCCCCCGCATACTTATTTTTCGCACGTGCACTTAACCAATCGTAGTTCTCATAATTCTGGATGACATTCGGCAGACATTCGGCGGGAACGCAATCAATCCATTGCCAATCGCCAACAATAGATTCGAAAAAATCTCGGCGCACGGATCTTTTTACAAGGTAACTCAGGTATTTCTCGTCAACTGTAGCTTCTTTATATATCGCCCCAAATACGAAAGCTCAAGGCTTGTGAAATGGCAGGTAGTGTTTGTCGGAAATCACCTGGCAACAAAATCATTGTGCCTCCAAAAGGTATCGAGTTACTGCGCAGATCTTGCATAGTTCGATCGAGTGCCTCCAATGCTCGTTTATGTGCTATTGTGTATTCGTCCCAGATGATGATCTTCGAAATGGTGCATGTCGATTCGTCTGTCAGTTGGAGATTCAACGGCAGCTTCAAAGCAAATTGAGCCGTTCGACCGAAATTCGAATGAAATAAGGTACTTTTTGCAAGTTCCGCCAGGTACATTGCTCAAGAACACGCCTCCATTTCAGTCGTCAATCGCTTTCATCAAAGTGTAGTATGCGTCCTCTCACTGAGAAGTCACTGCCGCACATGAGTAAACACATGTATTCGATCAAAATCAGCGCCTCGTTGTGCATCTCATTGTTAATTCCTAGCTCGTAATTCACAGAAGCTCGATGTAAAAATATCGTCAAACATGTCATCCTTGTATTTGTTCCACCACTCGACTACATTTGATGGAAAACATGCCGAGATGATGATCGCAAACAGGGTACGAATTTGATTGCAGATACAGTAACAATGGCATTGGTATGTGTTGTATCCCAATGTGTGTCGTTTTCTAACAATTGCAACCGCTGACAGGCCTCTCGATATTTCGCACATAGTAGATCACCCACAGTCCGAAACGGCTCGAACGAAGCTGGACCTCGAACATTAACCAAAAGCAGAATAATAAGGACACCGGAGTTGACGCTGCATGTCAAGGATGACTCGATCAAAACGAAAAAATACCATACATAATGTATTGAAAATCTATCATTTTCGAAGTTTTCATTTTCCTCATAAATTGATCCAACTTTCTCTTTCTATAAATGTTCCTTGGGCAACAGAACAAAAAAAAGTAACTTAAATTAGAGTTATGCGCGGTCTTACGTATGCCACTCTGTTTTATATGTATAGATAAAAAATACTAAATTCTTCGCACACTATGAAAACATACAGAACATGGTTTTCCTTGATACAAATAACTTTTTTGTATGACAGTTTTGGTGCTCAACATAGTCATGAAACTATTAAAAAAATTTTGAAGAAAACCAAAAAACAAAATGACAAAATTATACAAATTGCTAATAAGGCAGAAAACATTTTTTTTGGGTTCATTTTAATATAACATAACACTACACACCAAAACATGATCAAGGATTTCAGCAAAATGATTTACTGAAAAGCCATCAACAATATTACGTTCTACTGAAAATCAGCAATTTGGTTTGTTTTTGCTGAAAACCAGTAAACTGGCTCGGCAGTCAGCATCTTTCACCTCCTTACTGTCAGTCTGTCAAATTAAGAAAAAAGAAACAAGGAACGCTTTCATTGCTTTTTCGGCAGCGCTCGTAAAATTTGTATAAATTAACGACGACTTCATAGATTCGGAAGTGCAGGAAGCTCTGCTTAATCTTAAGGCAGACCGTTGTGATGTAGAGGAGTTGTTTGGTTAGTAAAACAGTTAATAATAATTCTTTGTTTTCTACAGCCTCGATCAAAATGGCGGAAATTCCGTGAAGTCAAGCGTGCTTGACTCATAAGCTCATAAGCTTGCTCATAAGCTTTTTGGAGTGAATCAACGTATAAGCTAAAACATTTTTCAGAACTAATTTTTCTTTGAAAATACTACTGACAATCATTTTCAGTCGAAGACGACGTCAAACAAGACGCTTCCGGCTTCTAGAAAACGAAGCTCCCGATCCTTATTATCAAGGCACCGCACCATGAGGAAGGAGCTGCGTACATCCGGTTAAACCGACGTTTATTTACGGTAGGATGTGATATTGCTCGAGCATTTTTACTGTTGGTGCAGACATACTGTGCATTTAAATTGAAGTTTGAGCCGTCTTTTGCATTTTTTCTAAATTTTTCCACTGGAGCTGTTTTGGCCGTGGAAAATGTGACCCTAACCGTAAATAATTTTATCTTTGTGCTTGGCTAAGCAAGATACTAAAACATCTTTACAAATTTTGGTAGAAACCTCTATTTGTTTCAAATTCATAAAAATAGAATGAACAAACCAAAGTAATATATTTTATTAATAAACCCAACTTGAAAAATGGAACCAGAGAGCTGATTTTTCAGTAAATTGTTAATTTCTGCTGAATTCTACACAGAAAAAAATAATTAATTTTAACAAGCGTGTAAAATATCCTCTCGTTTAAATCCAAGCTAAGGAGACTTAAACAACGAAATTGTTTGCAACTTTTCATGTTCCATACAACAATATTGGCAATCTTCATACAACAGGCTGGATTCAGGTTATCTGGCTTAAATTTACATGAAATATCTCATTGTTTTCTGACAAATCTAGCAAGCATTAGAAAAATCAATGTTTCTTTATCGTGTACCAGCAAAGTGCCGTCAAATCACCAAACAGCCGAAATTGCTGAATTTTCAGTAAAGTGATGATATTTGCTGAATTATATCAGCAAAGTGCCGTCAAATCACGGAATAGCCAAAATTGCTGAATTTTCAGCAAAAATCAGCTGTATACTGAAAGTTCAGCAAACTTCTGTCAAGCAGGATGACATTTCGCGTTGCTGAAAAAGTCAGTAATTTTATGTTTCTGAAATGATTACTTAAAATTCAGCTCGGCAAAATTCAGCCAAATTTTGCTGATATTCAGCGAAAAAAATTTGGTGTGTAGTGTCTATAATAAAGTATAGTAATAATAACACCAGAGATGGAGTGAACAAATATCTGACATCACCTAACGCGTCATATTTTATGAAAAAATATGGAATTATCAAACCGCTTTTAAAAAGCCACATTTTTGTGCTACTTAATATTTGAGCGCGTCCCAATGAAAAAGCAACCTCATTTTTGAATTCAGCGATCCAAAATTAGTTAAGAAACACGTGTTTTTATTGATTTGGACACATATTTATGCATGGCCAGCTTTTGTATGGAGTCGCCTACTGTGCGCTGCCATTACCCAGGATCAACGATGCGTGTGTTTGCCCTTACATACATATGCTCTACCAGACCCGATGGATTGATCGGTGTTAGTCCGAAGCACGAAGCAAAACGAATATTGCTGGCACTACTCTGCCTGACAGTCCCAGCCGGAGCCATTAATTTGTGATATTTCTCAGATCATTATGTTCCGTAACAATGCACAGCTCGAGGCATGCACACTCGCACACACACACTCAAACCAAGCGCTGCAGAAACAGAACTATAACCCCCTGCCTGGCTGTCTGCCGCCGTTGAATAGACGACGAGTACGCATCGAAATCGGTTGTTTTCTTGCTCTATGTAGTTTTTGACGGCAATTGCCTTTGATTATTTCGGAAATTAATTGCTATCAGAAAATAAAACAAATCAAAGCACATTTTTCGTCGTTTGTTAACATTGAGCATGAGGAATAGAAAATTCAAAATTCATACCCTCCAACCAAATGGCAACTGAACTGGCCACAAACCAAACCCAATATCAAACTTCGTGCTAAACACCATTGTCCCTATCGCTTCCTTCGAATCGATCAAGATCCAGCCGGGGAGACCCCACCACGTTCGTTCGTTGTTTCCGGATGGCCAGGCACAGGCACGATTTCGATTCGCCGTGCCGGCCCAACCCACGCTGCTGCTGGAGCCTGACTGGGCCTGACTGCCGATGGCCAACTTTTAATCGCTTGAAAATAGCAAATTAAAGCTCGGCTAAATGGAAAACAAACTTGGATTTCCTCTTTGTTGTCCGTCGTATCCGGATTGGGGGCTGGCGCCCGCCACCGCTCTCTCATCGGACGGCCCCGAAACGGAATTGAATGCACAGAAATGTGCAGTGAATTATCTTAATCTAAAATCGCCAGAAGCGCACGTTCACCACACACAGAACAATGCACTTTTCCAGTGCGGCAAGCAGGCCGGAATGCATTTCGTGATGTGATTTAACGGTAAACCTCGGTGCCTGGCTAAACAACAAAAACACACAGCATAACCTCAAAAAAATTCAATTCCGTCTGCCTGAGAGTTTTCAAAGCCTGCTAGGACCGGAAGAGTTTGGCATTTTATCTAGTTTGGTCAATCGCACACATTCGCATGCACAAATACCACCAGCAAGCCCGAGCAAACAGAGCAAAGTGCACAAAAGCGCTGAACGTCTCTGTCATTGTTTGTTCTATTGTTTGCAATCCTTCCTCTTCCTGTGCAGCGGGAAAATTTGCTGTGTGGTGCTGTTGGAGAAGACCCCCAGAGCTCCCGAGTGCCGTTTTTGCATAATTGCAAATGGTTAGCGCTGAAATTTATGTTTGCTTTCTCCCACTCTCTTAACGAAGGTTTTCGAAAGGTTTAAGGTATGGGTGCCAGTCTCACTGCTGCTGCTGTACAATTTGTGTACACATAATCCCTTTTCCCGTACCTGTGTCCAACCTGAATCCGAGAAACCACCAGGCACGGCAAGGGAACCGGAAAAAATCAACAGTCTATTTCTCCGGCATCGGTTCTTATTATTTCGGTCCACGTCACGCCAAAACATAATGAGATGCAAATGAAGACACACTTAGCCGCTGTTGTTGGTGGAAAGAAACGTTGTTGCGGTTGCAGCCGTAGATTTTCAGCTCGGTGCAAAAATACACGCACGCATGCAAATTAGTTTGGCTTGCCCTGGTTAGTGCCTACCTATCCTTATCTAATGCCAGAGCACACACACACAGAACCACTCGTCATCCATAACTCTTGCGTTAATTAGAATCAACACAGAATAGCGTGTACCGGCAATTAAATTTAAAACAAATTCATCTCCGACGGTTTCAAGGACTGCCGAGCGACGTTGGCGGTGTTGCCTGGGTGTAAGCAACGGCCAATTGGGTGAAGGAAATGGGCGATACGACGTGGAATGGAAGTCGCAGGTGTTGGCAGGGCTTATGCCCAGGAGATTTATGAATGTCAATGCAAACGAAACTGGTCCAATTCGATGGTTCGGAATCGTTTACTTTGAGGTGAACCGGCGCAGAGTCCAATAATGGTCGACTTAAGGACCTAACTCACGTTTTCAAAGGCAAAAATCTCGTGGAACATTTGAAAACGGCCTAAAGGGTGATCCGATCAAAATTTGGTCAAACAATAATGTGTGTGAGTCGATCAAACTTCTCAATGTCTTCTTCTTTTTCAAATTCTTTTTCTTTTCCAAGTTCAGTTTATATAGAATACAGGTTAAAAATCTGCCATAAGATTTTGTACAGTCTCCTTTTCCACTTTATTCGCCGCAGAACGCCAGTTTGCCTTGAACTTTTTCTCGATCACAACAGCCTTTTTAGTCTTCTTAAGGTTCCGCTTAACGATGGCCCAATATTGTTCGATTGGGCGGAGCTCTGGCGTGTTGGGAGGGTTCTTGTCCTTGGGCACCACTTGAACGTTGTTGGCAGCATACCACTCCATGGCCTTTTTTTCCGTAATGGCAAGATGCCAAATCCGGCCCACAATAGAACGGAACAACTGCGTCGCTTCAGGAAAGGCAGTAGACGTTTTTGTAGGCACTCGCTCAGATAAATTTCCTGGTTGACGGTTTCGGTCGCAATGTAAACGTTTCTCTTCAAGCCACAGGTACAGATGGCCTGCCACACCAGATATTTCTTTGCAAACTTTGACAGTTCAATGTGCTTGTAAATATCTGCAACCTCTCCCCGTCCGGTTGCCGTACAAAATTCCTGTCCAGGAAGCTGTTTAAAGTCTGCCTTGACGTAAGTTTCATACACCACGTAATCAAACTTCGTCGGGCACAACTTTCGCGATCGGGCTTTTGCCGACGTGTTTTGTTTATCGTCGCGATTTGGAGTCACCACTTTCTTGTAAGTCGACAATCTAGCTCGGTTTTAGCTCAATCCACGGTTGAAGGCGCCACTCCCAGCTTCTTTGACGATGTGGGGGAGTCGGTGCAAAAATTTTTAATGCACGATGGAAGGAAATGCGTCAAGTTTGAGTCGACCAAATTTTGATAGATTCTGTTGTCATGTTGCTTCATGTTCTTAGGTCATCTGCAATGGTGATCCAAATCGTGGATGGGATCTATTTTTTTAAACCAAACGCAAAAACACCTCTGCACCGGTGTTGTAATTTTTGTTTTATACTGGATGTATTTTGCATCATTTTGAAAGTGGTATATGTTTTGATCTATTCTTGCAGCAATTTGGAACAAGAAAAATACAGTTCCAAAACGCTACACGCTGCTTGAAAATGCCAATTAATGAGTAAAATGTCAGCTTTTGAGCCAAAAAGTGGCCGTTTTTGGTGCGGGTGATGCTGGTGCCAGCCAAAAAGTGGTGTTGCTCGCCCCGGATGCTGATCATTATCTCAAGTTGCTCCTGGTGCCTGCGAATTGCTACTAATTTAATTCCTAAAAAAAAATGGTTCTCTTAGTTTATTATAGCGACTGCAGTTTTCGGAAAATGCTGACTAGTTTAAAATGGAAAAGCTCCCGGAATTGTGACTGTCGTAGATTTATGACTCATTTGTTGGCAAATTCCGCTTCTGAATAGTATTTCGATCGTTCATTTCTATCCGTTCTAGCAATAAATTACTGTCCACTCCTAGAGACTCTCATGTAGATGGGAAGTTATCTGCTTCTGACAAATTTCATCCGTAATTAGTTCTCCGCTCACATCTTTAAAAAATATATTTACGTTTCTCGAAGCTAAAAGTTATCGGTAGTGGAAGTTGATATTCTTACGATTGATCATATTCTCGTCGGGAAAATTGATCTTATTACAGTCACAGAGAAAAAAGGAATCAAAAATTGACAACGAAAAGAAAGTCTATCTAAGTGAGCTTGAACATCCTATTCATAATAGGAACGGTCTCACCGACTTCTACCATTCAATGAAATTTTACTTTTTGAACCAAAACTTTACGGAACTCCTTTGAGTTGTTGACAGTTCTTATTTCTGTTCAACTGCACTAGATCTTCTGAATAATTATTGCTCTCCCCTCGAAATATCATCATAATGTTCCGTCTATAAACAAAAAATCGAAAAAAAAACTAAACCATGCTCCTATTTATATAATTTCCTTTGAACATGTTACCCTTTCGGTTGATCTACTACTATTTAGTGAACTTGGCAGTTAGTTATTCTGGTTAAATCACAACCTATGAAATATCACCTCCGCAAAGCAAAAGCGATTGGACGGCTAAAAACTGAACTGACAATCACTTTTCGAGAAGAATTCCTTCTGCTGAATGTCTCATTTGAACGCATTTTTAAAGCTGCAAGCAAGTCGAAAGTCAAGCTGCGTGCAAGTAGTATATAAAGCTACGGCTGCTCTTTGGACAAGCAGAAGTATCTTTGGCAGAACATTTAACAACAGAATTAAAGCCGAACATTTAAAAAAGCTTTCAATAACCGGAGCTATACGTGGTATGCCAACTAAAGCCTAAGACGCTACCCGAGCAAATGTTAGTACCAAACTGATATCCAGTCCTAATATCAAATTATAGGTGTTTTACCACTAAATATGTTTCATTTTGGCTGAATAAACAACCAAAATAACAAAAGATATAACAAGTGAATATTTGTTGGATATCACAATGTTTTACTCGTTTGATTATAATCGAGTTCATTTTGATAACCAATTTTGTGATATGAACAAACTTTTTGAGATAATTTCAAATTATGTTATCAACATGATATCAAATTCATACTCTAATAACTAAAGTAGTGCCTCTGATGAAGCAGCAACGTTCATCAAAAATCATCTCTAAAAATTGATAACAGATGATAACAAAATTTTCCTATGTTGATAGCTAAATTTGATATACGATAACAGGTGAGTTCAAAATGATATCTGAAATAACAAAACTTGTTATTCATTTGATATCAGTTTGTTATTTTACCACAGAGAACAGACATCCAGGCTCGAACCTTTTTTTTCCAATTTACTGTGTAAATTTCAAAAAGAAAACCGTTGCAAAAACAGCGCCGCCTAGTGTAGGTTTGCGGAACTAAAATTGACAGACTATCAAATCTCGAGGCAGGCAACTGGCGCCATCAACTTACAATTCACCAAAACTAACGGAAACGAGCTTAAAATTTAAAATGGCAGTTACAGAAATTTACACAGGAAGGGCACTCAAGCTTGGATGTCTGTTCTCTGTGATTTTATTTTTCTAGGGTATGCCCTAGTAAAGTAAAAATAACAAGCTGGTATCACGCAAGATACAAGTTCTGCTATCCCATGTGTCATTTTATTTCCGCTGTTAACGTGTAACAAATTTAGTTGTCACCATTGGCTTATTATGTTATGAAATGTTATTGTTTTCGAACAATTTTTTTGACGAACGTTACTAGTTGAATGCCAAACTATAAATTTTACCAGTATATTTGATCAGGAAATTATGGTTTTTTTAAATATTTTTTTCAGATATTAGAGTAAGAATTTGATTTCAAATTGGTAACATAATTTGAAACTATTTCAATAAATTAGCTAACAAAACCAGATTTGCTATCAAGATGTTCGCAATGATAATAAAATAAGATATTTTTAAGATATTATTATGATATTCAACGAGTTTTTTTTTTATATTCATTCTGTTATTTTGGCTGTTTATTCAGCCTCAATTTAGTTCTCAAACAATGATAACCTGGTATTAGAATTTATTATCAATTTGAAATAATCTTTTGCTCGGGTGCTCCATATTCTCCATTGCATTAATTTATTCGATTGATGTAATGCATATCTTTATGCTTGAAAAGAAAATATGAATATGCCAACATTTTTATTTTCCTGATAGTGGAGCAGCATTAAATGCTTTGAAATCAACTATTTATACCTCAAAACAAGTGTAAAGTATCAGTGCTATCAACTACTAGAGCAATTGTCCTATCACAACAAGGTAAATCTTTATTGGGTTCATGCTCATTGTGGGATGGAAGGAAATGAAGAAGCTGATCGATTAGCAAATATTGGTCATCTGAACAATTTATATGTCCAGAACCATCTTTCGACCTTTCGACTTCCGTATTTGAAAATGAGTTAAAAATATGGGAAAATTCAAAAATACAATCCAACTGGATGAACACGTCCACAGCTCGGAAATAGAAATATTTCATAAAGCCACATGCCTTAATTACACAAAACGTACTAAATCTCTCCAAAAAGGATTTATTTACCTGCACAGGATTAATCACATTGTCTGAGGTATTTGCGAATCTCACGAAGTCTGGCCTGCTAATCCAACAAAGTGATTCACTTCATACGGAGTATGATTTAATGTTGGGAAAATGCCAATCATTGGTAATAGCCACTAACATAGTAGTTTATTATCATTATATTTATTATTATCATTCATTACCTATTATCATTGATAACAGGATGAATACACCCAAAATAAAAAAGCAAGATTGTAATGCAATTTCGCATGATTTTGTTTTATTTCTCGTAATGGGACGTAACTTGGAAAAAAAAGTGCAAGATTGATCGTGGGCAAAAAAGCAACACATCAAGTCGCTTAGAAAAAATCAATGTGTGCGTGAGGTTGTGCAGTGTATTAATAGTTGTGTGTAAGGTTGGAGCCTGAAAATTCAATGGCTCACAAAAAAAAGCTCTCGAATCGCAATCGAGATGCGAACCACGGCCGCCAGCTTTATGGCTTTAGATAGTAATTATTCAGTCACTTGAAATAGTGCTATTTTATTTTTTCCAACGTTTCGCTCCATTTGAAACCTTCTTCAGGGACTCAAAAACTACAATTTCTTGAAGTCCAGTGTTGTACTGAAGAACATGTAACGTTCGGTGGAGTTTTCCCGCGTAAACTCTTTCCGAGATTCACACCCTGGTTTGTTTTGGAGCTGAATAGTACCCAAGCAACACAAAGTCGTATTTGATACCGTATAAACAAACGGTATGGTAATCTCCAACATAAGATTTAAGTTCTTCAGCAAAGGGCTACGAGAACCCTCTGATATCTAGAGAACAAACCCCAGTACGGTAGTACACTTTATTCGGTGTGTTATACCGCAATGGGATAACGCTTTGAGTTAAACATTGGCGACCATTTCTAGCAATAGTGATGCGTCATGCTGAAAATATCTAAATAAAAAAGGGAGATATATCACAATAGATGTAATAATTTTCATCGCGCATCCAGTTTGAAGAGTTCGATGGTTCTGATAGCGCAGATATTGGTAATCAGTTTGCACGCTTTTTCCAACATTTCTACAAGAAATCCAACGATATTTTGGATGACCTAAGCTATTTTTCCTATCTACCTGTACATGAAAATGACGTATCAGTTGAAAATATCACTACTCAAGAAATTTAAATGGCGCCAAGTGGTCTTGATGCTAAAGGACCTGGTCCTGATGGAATACCTCCAGTACTGTTGAAAGCCACGAACACGCTTGGGAACTTGATAAGAAGCTTAATGTCTGAGCAATTCTGGACTTGATCTCGATAAAATGATTATATAGGTTTTGACTGATAGGATCGCTGCACATTTGATTTGGTCGTTATGGATTCTTGATCAAAAGGAAAGATTGAGTTTCATGTCGGGTTGTCGGTGATTCCACTATTCTGAAAAAAAAAAATCATTTTTCATACCAGTGTTTTGTCTGGCAAACGATTAGACATTTGAAATTATAGAGGAATCCCAATTATTTCAAGTTATCCTGAAATGTTTGAAGCGATTATTAATCAAAAATTATTCAACTAGGTAGAACATCGGATTTCAAATAATTAACATGGTTTTTTCAAAGGCAGATCAACATCTTCAAATCTATTGGAATTTGTAGAATTTTCTTTACGTGCAATGGCTTATATAGCTTTATAAACTGACTTCAGCAAAGCGTTTGATAGAGTTGACATTTTATTGTGGGACCAGGACACTATTAAAATGGATCGCATCATATCTCTAGAGCTGTTAATTTCACCTCAGGAGTTGCACAGGGAACTCATTTAGGTCATCATCTTTTTAGTATTTTTGTTGATGAAGTCTATCTTGTGGTAGATCAGCTTAACTATGCTGATGATATGAAACTGTATATGGAATTCTTTAGTAGGTTAGAGTGAACTTGATGTCTTCTACGAATGGTATGTTGAATGTCTGTTCGATATGGATATTAAAAAGTGTAACATCATATCATATTCGAGAAAACTTACTCATCATGATTTCGAGGGGATTCTAGAAAATCAGTTAATTGAAAGATGTAACAAAATTGAAGACTTTGGAGTGATTCTTGATTCTAAATTGACCTTTGTAGATCATTTTAAAACAACAATTCTCAAAGCAAATAATATGTTAGGATTCATCAAAAGGTTCAGTTATCATTTTAAGGATCCATTTACCATCAAAACCCTTCTTGTAGCGTACGTAAGATCTATTCTCGAATATTACTCTGTTATTTACATTAGTCATATAGAATCTGTACAAAAACAATTTTTGTTATTCGCCATTAGAAAACTAGGCTGTAATTCATTTCCTCTTCCTTCGAATGAGTCTCGTTGCATGTTAATTGTAATTGAATCACTGAAGAATATACGAGAAATTGCCATGATCTCTTTTGTTAATAATGTTACCTCGCAACGTATACATTCGGCAAACCTTTTAGGAAGTTTGAACTTCTATGCACCAACACGTAATTTTAAGAATTAGGAATTTATTTCATGTAAGGTCTCGAAGAACAATTTATGCTAAAAATAGACCAATCAATAGAATGATTAACATTTATAACATTTAAACATGTCTTCATTGAACTGCATATTGTGAGACCTTATATCGCCTCCACTTAGTACTCATAACGGTATCATATACGACTTTTTGTTGACTGGGTCTTTTCAACAGTGTCATTAAAGTACGTATTGTGAACTTTGGAGTTTTCTTCGGAAGTTGATAGGCATTTTGTTAGAATTATTAGCACATGGAGTTAACTTGAAAGTTCAGTTATTAACTTGACACTAAAACTGAACATTTTTCTTCATAATCTCTTGTGACTCCACGCACACCAAAACATTTTTTAAAAGTATAATCAGATTATGGTTGAATTCACAAATATTTGAATTTGATAGTTTGAATTTAATTTAAATCGATGTGTTCGTTTTCGTATGATGTTCGAACAACAAGCTTGTCTCTTATTTTTCAAATGGTTTCAAAAACCTTTAATGACAAAACAACCTTCAACTTAACCTTTTCGTCCATTGTTATTTATCTCAACCACATTTCCATCATCTTTTTGTCAGCAATGCTTCAAACTGTTGATTACGAACTTATAATTTATATGGCCATGTTGAGCATGATTGGACTATTTTCCTTTGCCACAGTAGTAGCAACGGAACCGAACCAGGGTCATGAAAATAAAGGCGTTACCGTTTTATGGCTTCTCCGAAAAATTATCACTTCTTCCTTTTCGAAAGCGAGGAAATTGGATTCTCTGTTCTAGCTTTCACCGACGCTCGTTTACCACGCGTAGGTAGAGGAGAGGTAGGATGGTTAAGCAACAAAGTTGTCGTTTACACATGCATTCTTTGGTTCCATTCGTTCCATTTGAATGCTTGAAGTGGAAAAAGTTTAACTAGAACGAAGCCATTTCGCTGTTCCGTCGTCGACGTCGTCATCATCACTCCAGACAGCCACAATCCAGGAGCTTCCAGCAATTATTCCACTCTAATTAAATCTCGCTTCTTGCGAGCACTTCTCCTGGCTGCGCCTTGCCTTACATTGTAAGCCCCCCATACGGTATGTTATCCGATTAACTACAGCCGTCATCATCGTGTGTGTGCGTGTGGTGAAAAAAGGAAATTTCCCGCACTTTTCGAGATACAATTTTCCCGAAACTTTCATCACAGCAAACCATGCGCCCCATTAGAGACGTTGAGAAGCCGAAGCTAATTTCACATGGCAACCGGTGACGACGACGCCTGCTCAGTTGCAAATGTGAGCCTCATCGGTTAATGTTGTAGTCGAAGTTTTCCAGTTAATGATCGGTGTGGACGGGAAAAAAAACGCCAAAGTGCGGAAAATTAATGGCTCGACAGAAGAAATTTAATCACACAAGTTTGCTATTTAATTATATGTGTACACGCGTGCAACCGTGTGGATTTAAAGCTGTTTGGCAAGCGAATTTGATCAGCGAAGTGTTCGAAAAAGTTCCCTTTGAGATCGTTCCCGAGTCGAAAACAAAACAAGAACGATATCGATTTGTAGTTGAACAAGCAAACATCTTTTCAAAACACGTTAACGTTATCATTTTTTGTTTCTGTTTTCTCTAGGTGGAAATACAAAACAAAACAAAACAGTGAATCCGTTTCTCCATCATAAACCATTCCAGCAACCGAAAATTGAATAATTCATTTAGGTAAAACATTTCACTTTTTATCTCTGAGGAGCTGATAGGCAGTTTCAATATTTCTCTCTCTCTCTCTGTTTAGTGCAGTGTGCAACGATGCAGTTGAACATATTTTTTTCTCACCCAACCATTCTGCCATTCCTCCGAACCGACTATCAAAATGAGATAAATTTTTCCAACCGTTACCGATACATCGGTACAATATTGAATTGGCAAATAAATTATTTATCCTACCCACATACACATTCACACACACACACACACACACACGCATGGAACTGGACATTGTCGCACACATAAACCGATCCAGAAGCCTGAGCTAGGTTCCCAGAGGTAATATGCATGCGAGATTTTTTTTTCTGCTGACCATCCATTCATCTCGAAGCGCATCGAGCCGGTTATCGCATTCTCCGCCTCGTACGTAGTCCGGAAAAATATTTGAAAAGGGTCTATATTCGATGAACAATTCTTCTCATCAAATTCGCATTATTCACCGAAGAGAATCGAACGACCAACGAAAATAGGCCCTTTCCAAATGTTACGCGAGCGTTGTTGTATTTACAATACAATCGTTTTTGTACGATGATGACGACGAGCGCTTCTTGCACTACTTCTTCGCTTTCTCTCCCTCGCTCGCTCTTCCAGATACTGATCTAGTAAACTACATGCTGTTTAAAGCTGCCTTCCCGCTCTCACATCGACCGCTCGCACCTCCCGTTCTCTTCGGCTCGTCTTCTCAGCCTCCCACCCGAATAACCAATGCTTGGTCGGCTGATACAGCAGGCGACGACCACGACGACGACGACGACGACGACCGGCACCGAATCTGAATTTGAAATTTTTATTTATTTATTTACTTGTTTATATTCACTACGCTCGCGCTTTTATGCAGTCTCCGTACCGTCCGCCGCCGCCGCCGCGTTCATCCACCCTCGCACAATGCATTCACCCGAGCATTGGCCGAAACCCAGATCGACGCTGCTCGAGACATTGGCAGAGGTTGCTATTTTTTCGCATGTTTTTTCTTGCCCGAAAAATCCGGTTCCACCCCTGCTGGCTGTGTTTGCATATTGGATTTGGCGTTCCGCCGGTCGGCCAGCCGTCCAGCCGTCGATTCCATGACGAGCGCGAAAGTAGGATGCGTGTGATTCTCGGTAGTCATTAACAGCATCTCCGCGGCCGATTTTGCGAGGGGAGAGAAAATTCCCGGAAGTTTTTCACGCTCTCGGAGTGATTGGATGCACTGCAACGTGAAGGCGTTGGCGAGTGAAAACTTTAGGCTGGGAACTTACGTTTACTTAACAAGGAACTTAAGACTAGTTCCTGTTTTGGGAAAAGACCAGAAGGAGGCGTTGTTGTAGGGTATTCCAATCAAAATTTGGTCAAACATTAATGTGTGTGAGTCGATTCTTTTTCTTTTTCAAGTTAAGTTGATTCAGAATACAGGACAAATATTCAGCTAAGCTTCCATTTTACCGAATGCGAATTGCCGGGTCTTTCGTTTAACACCTGCCTAGAGATTTTGTACAGTCTTCTTGTCCACTCTTAGTCTTCTTAAGGTTCCGCTTGATGATGGCCAATATTCGTCCGATTAATCGAGTCTCACTAGCTATCGAGATACTGAAGAAGTCTGCACATTGTAGACGAAATACGCGTATCTGTCGAAGATAAGCAAAGGTAGTTGGAATTAAATGGAGATTACTAATTTTTTCTTCTAAATTATACACAGAAACAAAAGCGTTCACGAAAATGAAAACGGACCGTGAACTAGTTCACGTTTTCAGGATTTTTACCTAAAAACGTGATATAGTTCATGATTACGTGATTCAGTTCACGGTGTATTTTTGCTTGTTCTCGAATTCATGACAGTTCATGGATCCGGGCACGGATTTTTTTCCGTGTAGTTACAAGTATTCCACTAAACAGCTCAAACCCTCTAGGATTCGTGTTGGGAGGGTTCTAGTCCTTGGGCACCACTTGAAAGTTGTTGGCAGCATACCACTTCATGGCCTTTTTTTCCGGGATGGCAAGATACCCAATCCGGCCACAATAGAACGGAACAATTGTGTCACTTCAGGAATGACATCAGACGTTTTTGTAGGCAATCGCTCAGATAAATTTCCTGGTTGACGGTTCCGGTCGCAATGTAAACGTTGCTCTTCAAGCCACAGGTACAGATGGCCTGCCACACCAGATATTTCTTCGCGAACTTTGACAGTTTAATGTGCTTGAAAATATCTGCCACCTGTCCCCGTCCGGTTGACGTATAAAATTCCTGTTCAGGAAGTTGTTTAAAGTCTGCCTTGAGTTTCATCGTCCTGCACCACGCAATTAAACTTCGTCGGCATCGTCGTGTACAACTTTGTTTATCGTCGCGATTGGAAGTCACCACTTTCTTGTTAGTCGACAGTCCAGCTGGTTTTCTAGCTCTATCCACGGTTGAAGGCGCCACTCCCAGCTTCTTTGCAACATCTCGGACGGAGAGGTTGGGGTTCCGCTCGAAACAGCGGGCAACTCTTTTTGTCGTCGCTGTGACCTCCGGCTTTCAATTTCCCCCCGATACAGCTCTCCTGGCTGTCGACAAACGTTCAGCGAACTCTTTAAATATGCTGGTAATAGTTGATTTAGCCACATTCAACAATTTCGCCAACATGGCGTGAGAGTAGTTTGTATTTTCGCCATTCACGTGCAAAATTTTGATGCGTTGCTAATCTTCCTTCGACGACATTTTGATAACTGAAGTGCTAATCTCAAAATCGAAATAGAGATATTTTGCTACACGCACACATCTTCAAAATGAGGGGCGTGCAAATATTTTAATGCACGATGAAAGGAAAGACGTCAAGTTTAAGTCGACCAAATTTTGATCGAAGCACCCTTTAGTCGAATAGAATTTTTCTGTTTATCTTTCCTGACTAAGATTTAACTACAGTTGGGATTAGATAAGCATTAGATCTGGTTTGGATTTGACCTGAATTTGGATTGGATTTGAACTGAATTCGGATTGTATATGGATTGAATTTGTATTGGATTTGGATTGAATTTGGATTGGATTTGAATTGGAATTGTATTGTATTTGGATTGAATTTGGATAAAATAGGACTTGAACAGTATTTGAATTGGATTCGGATTGAATTCGAAATGGATTTAGATTGGAAATGGATTGGATTTCAGTTGAATTGGAATTTAGATTTGATTTGAAAATAATTCAAATTGGATTTATACAAGATTTGGATTGTACTAGGATTGGCTTCATATTTTATTTGGATTGGATTTGGATTAGATTGGGATTGAATTGGATTTGGATTGGGTTTGGGCTGGATTGGGTTTCAATTGGATTCGGATTGGATTCAGAATAGATATGAATTAAATGTGGATTGTTTTTGGATACGATTTGGAAATTATTTAAATTGGATATGGATTGGCTTTAGACTGGATTAGAATTGAATTTAGATTGGATTGGATATGGATTAGATTTGGATTTGGATTGAATTTTGATTGGATTTGGATTTGATTTGGATTGCATATGGATTTGGATTGTATTTGAATAGGATCTTGCTTGGATTGAAATAATATTAGGATTGTATTTGGATAGGATAGGACTTAAAAAAGATTTGAATCTAATTTGGATTGGATTCGAAATGAATTTGGATAGGAAATGGATTGGATTTCGATCGAAATGTATTTAGAATGGATTTGGAAATAATGCATATTGAATTTATATCAGATTTGCATTGTAATTGGATTGAATTCAGATTGTATTTGGATTGCATTTGGATTGGATTTGGATTGAATTGGAATTGGATTGAATTCAGACAAGATTTGAATTAGATGTGGATTGTTTTTGGATACGATTTGGAAACTATTTTAATTGAATTCGGGTTGGATTTAGACTGGATTTGTATTATATTTAGATTCTACTTCAGTTGGATTTGGATTGGATTTGATTTGGGTTGGATTGGATCAGAATTGCATATGGATTGGATTCGGACTAGGTTTAGATTGGATTTGGATTTGGATTCGTTTTGGATTGGATTTGGGTTGAATTTGTATTGAATTTGTATTGAATTTGGATGGGATTGAATTTAGATTGGATTTGGATTGGATTTTTAATGGATTTGGATTGGATTTGGATTGAATTTGGATTGGATTTGGATTGCATATGGATTGATTTGCGGATTGACGGATTTGAATTGCATTGAATTTATCGATTGGATTGTGGATTGAATTTGGATTGATTGATTTGCGAATTTATTGATTTGGATTGGATTTGGATTGGATTTGATTGGATTTGGATTGGATTTGGATTCGATTTAGATTGTATTTAGATTGGATTTGAACTGAACTCGGAACAGGTTAAGATTGACTTTGATTTGCATTTGTATTGGTTGGATTGGTTGGATTGGATTTGGATTGGATTTGGATTGGTTGGATTGGTTGGATTGGATTTAGGATTGGATTTGGATTGGATTTGGATTGGATTTGGATTGGATTTGGATTGGTTGGATTGGTTGGATTGGATTTGGATTGGTTGGATTGGATTTGGATTGGTTGGATTGGTTGGATTGGATTTGGATTGGTTGGATTGGATTTGGATTGGATTTGGATTGGATTTGGATTGGTTGGATTGGATTTGGATTGGTTGGATTGGATTTGGATTGGATTTGGATTGGTTGGATTGGATTTGGATTGGATTTGGATTGGATTTATTGGATTGGATTTGGATTGGATTTGGATTAAATTTGGATTAGATTGAGATTAAATTGGAATTGGATTTGGATTGGATTGAATATGGATTGGGTTTGGGCTAGATTGCGTTTGAATTGGATTCGGATTGGATTCAGATTAGATTTGAATTGTATGTGGATTTTTTTGGATACAATTTGGAATAAATTTTAATTGGATTCGAATTGGATTTTGATTGGATATGTATTAGATTACGATTGTACTTCAGTTGGATTTGGATTGAATTTGGATTAGATTTGCAGTATGTTTGGATTGGATTTGGATTGGATTTTGATTTAGATTGAATTTGAATTGGGTGCGGATTGGATTTGGAATGAATTTAGATTGGATTTGGATTGGATTTGAATTTGGATTCGTTTGAGATGGATTTTTTTTTATTTGAGTTTAATTTTAATGTGTTTAGGATTGCACTTGGATTGGATTTGGATTTGGATTGGATTCGTTATAGATTGAATTTGGATTGGATTTCCATTGGATTTGAAGTGGATTCAGATTGGATTTGGATTAAATTTGGATAGGATTGGATTGAATTTTCGATTAGATATTGATTGAATTTGGATTGGATTTGGATTTGATTTGGAATGGATTTAGATCGTATTAAGATTGGCTTTGGATCGGATTAATATTGGATTTGAACTGCATTGAACTTGAACTGGATTTGAATTGGATTTTCATTAGGTTTTTGAGATTTTGCATAGTTGCTATAGGACCCAAAAAACTGGCAAAACATTTTTTCTCATAGCTCGAAATAAAATAAAATACCAAACAATTAAAAACAACTGTTTCATTTGATTCCTTTTGTTCTTTTAGTTTTAACAACATAATGAATGAAAGGAACTTTATTTTCATAATTTTATTATTTTGAATTTGACTCCACTCATGAGGTTTTGTACAGCAGTTTTGTCGCATTTTCTGGAAGCCACAGACCAATTCTTTCTGAACACCTCCATGGTCTTGCATTCATTACTCTTCTTGAAGTGTCGCTTAACGATAGCCCAGTAGCGTCAAGTTGGACGAAGCTGTGAACAATTGGGAGGATTGATGTCTTTCTCAACGATATCTACTCCATTTTTTTGTATTCAATGTACTATGGTTTTGGTGTAATGGGCTGACGCCAAATCAGGCCAAAACAAAAGAGGGACCTTGTGCTGCTTGCATAACGGAATCATCCGTTTCTGCAAATAATCAGTACGGTAAACTTCGGCATTGATCGTACCTTTAGTGTAGAAAATCGATGACTTGTAGCCGCAGGAACAAATTGTCTGCCATACGAGAACCGTCAGGCCAAATTTAATCCCTCGAAAAGTCTTTGAACGACCTCTCGGAGATGCTCACATTTTCGCCAATGACATTGGTGTAAAATTGCGGTCCTTGAAGCGTTCTGAAGTCTTCTTTCACAAATGGTTCGTTATAGATCGAAACGCAGGCAGACGGTCGTTGCAAAAGTGGGCTGTATAACTTGCTTGCTCTGATTTTCGCCCTGGACTTTTGGTCAGCACTTCTCTGCTTTTTTTAAGTTTTCAGGTTGTTGCACCTCTTAATTGTTTGCACCATTCAGACGGAAGTGCTAGCCTTTTTGGCAAAATCACGAATCAGCATCGATCTGTTCCGAAGGATGACCCAAGTAACCCAAAGCTGTCATAATTGGTTGCAGCAACTTGATAGTGGCTCAACTGAGTCACATTGAAGTAAATTCAACCGATTAGCAACAAATGTGCTGCTAGGGAAAGTTGACTACTTTCCGATCCAATTTTGGGTCAGCTGGTTTTCTTGTTCTTCTTGGTAGCTCATCGAACGAGATGATAGATTTTACGCTGTCGTGGTGAAATCCAAAACGTTTCGCTATTTTGTTCATCGCGACAACCTTCTCAAGAAGCCACGTGTCCACCACTTGTATTTTAGCACTCACTCGAAAACGATCACTGTTTACCGAAATTTCAGCAGCTGATCAAATTTTTGACAGATGAACGCGTCTAATGCAGGTGGTCTCAGTCCGATAGTCTTACGCGTGTATGTGTGAGCGCAACGTAAGCGTTGCCAGTTTATTTTCGATGCAATCCTTAGTGAATAGTCTCGCCCAAGCTGAGATTTATTCTCTGTAAATTTTTCGTTTCGATGACGATCGGTAATGTGGCGATTTTTGTAATCAAATGCTTCTAGACAGAGAACAATTACACTAACGATCTCGTCGAGTTTGGTTGGTTAGAATATTGCACTTTACTCAAAGTTTACCTTCCAAGTAATCTTTCAATCCACTTTTGTGAGTAAGATCTACACGATTGTATTTATCAAACCTTATATTATCACCCCTGCCGCCAAATTGAATCACCGTTATATTATAGAAACGAGCACTCGAAATGTTTCGGGGTGCTATTTTTACGAGTTTATTTTTTCGAAACTGTTGGCTAAAATCATTCAGCAACCTCGTTAGATTTCCTAAATGTTTACACCAATCGATTGATAATATGTTTAGCAATTTCATGCGTTTTTTGAAAATGTGTATTATTTGGCGTTTGGTGTATATAATCTATTGTTATTATCTATTATTATTGAAAAAATCGTAAGAATACTTATAAACAATAGTGACAGCAAAAACATCTTTCTGTTTCGCTCGAAGCAGAAGAGCAAACAAGTTGTTCGAAAACGTTTGTACCGCAATCGATGCCTAAAATGCATTTTGAATTTGTTGAAACAATGAGATTAGGAAATGGGAAACTATTTATGACAAACAAAGCAACCGGTGAGAATAAGAACTCAGCGAAAATACCAGCTCGTGATAAAAATGTAGTCAAACCTCAACCAAGCGGTTCTTGCCTTGCGTTTAACATTTTTGTTTACGCGAGCACATCTATCACATAGAAAACGAATCCGATGCAACAACAATCACCTGCACTGACATGAGTTCGAAGACAACCGAATATTCAAAGCAAACTCGGCCTCAGCTCGTCCCGTCCGCCGCCCAATCGAATTTTCTTTCCAAAGTTCAAAGGTAAGCTCGGGGCAGAATAACCCCGTCACGCACACAACGACGGTTCAGCCGAAAATTGTTTCACAAAAATCAAAGCAAAGCGCTTCTAATCATCTCGTTTTCTACGGTTGCAAAGATGCAGCAAATTTCCAGCGCGTTTTGTTATTCGAACGGTTGCCCCACCGCGTTGTGTAGAATGGGAACATTGAAACCGGTTCACCTTCTCCTCCCTCTCGCGACGGTTCGAAGCCTCATGCGCACGGCTGATGATGGGCTGTGTAGCTTTTGCACCCTGGAGCTAGGAGCATTCAGGAACCCGAACGAACGCCCGCCTATCGATGACATCAGTAGTTGAAATGGGATTCTTTTTGCCTTTCGTTCCTGCGTCTCTCGGCGGGTTGACCAGAGCGCGCCTCGAGCGAGGGGGCCGATTCAGCAGAGAACACCACCTCTCTCTAGATGGAGGGTAAACTTAATTTGATATGCCACACGAACGGCGGCGGTGCAGGAGTGGCGCGGGGAGTTGCCGGGAGAGCGGCTGTAATTTAGTGAACCGTGTTCGATTTCGTATTCACGAAACGGTAATTGACATTTTGATGATCCTCGAAAAGAGGAGGGAAATTTGAAATTAAATCGATAGGAGTGGATGCCGGGTACGGGTGGTTCTTCAAGGGGAGGGGAGGATTCGGCCGAAACTAAGGGGTTCTTAGCTATCGGTTGATGTTGGGAAAAAATTCAAACATGTGTTAATAGAATGTGATTAACATAGTTCGACGCTAGTTAAACTTAGTTCTTGATTCCATTTACATCTTTCACAAACAATGCATGGGTCTATCTTTTATATCTACGCGGGGATTACAACTGTCAAATTGAACTTTCCAGTGATATATGAAATCTACCCAGGTAACCAATAAGCACTTCCAAAGCGTCTTCACGACAGCCTATCAAGCAGTTAAGTCGCCTTAAATGCAACATAAATGCCACTTCTGCCACCAATATACGGCTGTTTTACTGCAATGCTACGATAATGCTTCATTAATGCTATTTTGCATTCGAAATGCTTATTACAGACTGCAAGCTTTTAAATAGCATTTGAAATCCAACTTTACAACAGATGCTGATATAATGCTAATATAATGCTTGTAGCATCTGAAATGCAGATTTAAGGTTGATATACTGCATATGCTACTGCTTATTGGTTACCTGGGTTGCGTCGCGTAGCGAAAAACATTTTGCAATGGTCTTGATCCACTAAACAACAATTTTTGGAAAGGGCTTCATCTACTGAGGGCAACATTCTGTGTGATCCGTATCACGAGAATTCCAGGGAAGGAATGTGTCTTAAAAAGTACAACGCGTGAGTGCTCATGTAACAAACGATTTTAGGACAAAGTATTTTCTTCTTATTAGAAAAATGTTTCCTTGGTTGTCGGTATGACATTGAATATTTAATGTATGTAAACCAGTCCCGAGTTGCATTTTTCCGTCATATTAGTTGCATAACTGGTTGCAGCAACTTGATTTTGACCAAACTTAGTCACATTGGAGTTATTTAAACCGATCTGGAACCAGTGTGCTGCTGGGGCTGTTTTAAGGTATATTAAGAGTATGTTTATTTTCTTTATACACTACGTTTCATAACAATAGATCCACTTAAAAAGTCTATATGTTTCAATGAAGAATTAATTCTACCGTTTCATTTATTCACATGCAGAACTGAGTGAGAAAGTTGACTCACACCACAGGGTTTGCTCAGGGTTAAGTACAATAAGGTGGACTCCGTTAGTTTGAATAGCTAAAATCGAAAACACTCGGCGTTCAAAGTGAATTTATGCAACTGGTTTCAGTACAGCGGTACATAAAGCGACTCCGCACCTTTGTGCAGGTAGCAGTTGAGCAAACTCTCTATGAACACCGAATGTTTGTTATTTTACCTGTTCAAACTAATGGGTGTCCACGATATGACACGGCATCTATTTCATACTAAACTATAGACTGTTCCGAAAAATATAAAAACACTTTCTCAAATAAAAAAGACCATACTGTAATTTTTATTATTTTATTCTCAAACATTGTAAACAACAATGTTTTCTTTCCATCTTCCTTTCAATTTGCTTGATTTTTCGTAGGGTAGGCGAGTTCTCTAACTTTTTCCTTAACACTACTCATAAGCTTCTGAACAGTGCTTTCTTCTATCATTTTCACCACATTTGGCCAATCTTTCATAAACTTTTCCAGACTATCCGCTGGTTCCATGTGTTTTATCAGCTTCGCCTTCGCCAAACCTTAGAAAGTTTCGATAGGGCGAGTCTCTGGGCAGTTTTGTGGATTCATTTCCTTTGGGACAACATTAACGACATTGTTCCATTTGTACCACTCTAATGCATATTTAGAGGCTTGTAGGCTTGTTATGCTGTTTGATCTGTTAGTCGCCTTCTACTTGATCGATCCACCTTGCTTGTTGCGCGCGTCTTCTTCTTGTACCCGTCGGTTCGTTTTTGAGAACCATTTTAACAGGGCTTTCGTCACACATTCTTACGACATGCCCAGCCCATCGTAGTCGACCGAGTTTAGAGATGTGTACGATGGGAGGTTCTCCCAGCAACTGATGCAATTCGTAGTTCCTTCGTCTGCTCCACGTTCCGTCTTCCATCTGCACTTCACCGTAGATCGTACGCAGCACCTTACATTCAAAGACACCAAGGGCGCGTTGGTCCTCCACTAGCAATGTACATGTTTCGTGGCCGTAGAGAACTACCGGTCTAATTAATGTCTTGTAGATGGTCAACTTTGTTCGATCTTAGCGTCCTTCGGAGTCCAAAGTAGGCACGATTGCCAACCATAATGCGCCTTTGCATCTCTCTGCTGGTGTCGTTGTCGGTGGTCACCAATGAGCCCAGATACACGAATTCGTCTATTACCTTGATTTCATCACCGTCGACCTGAATTCGTGGTAGGAGGCTAATATTGTCTTCTCGTGAGTCTCTCCTTCATTTATTTTGTTATCGCTTCATGTGTTTTTTTTTTTTTTGATTCGATGGACTTTTGCATCAACAATGCTAATCACATTGCTCTTATATTCAATAGTTACATCGCTCTCTAAATCTACTCGTACTTCGAACTACACTCTACAGAACTTGTTAATGGAAGCGTGAGACCTGCTCAAAAGTGGAATAGATATGCAGGACAGTGCAAAAGACAGAATTGAGAACTGTTAAAGTCGGTTCTTAAGAATATGATTCACAGTTTCAAACACTTGAAGTGAAAATTATTCTAAGCTTGAATTTTTATTGGGAAAGGACTCGGTCGTGTATGTTCTTAAGCATAAAGACAACTAGAGGTGAAACGTCGTAATGGCTGCTTTGACTGCATCTCATGTAGATGCTAATGTCGAGGGAAGACTTTCGATTTCGACAAGGATCCTCACCGACGATTGATCATCGATGTGTGAAAGAAAATTAAATTCATTAATGACTAGCTGATCCCGGTGCGAGCGTTGCTACGCCTGCAACTAAATGCATGAGCATTACATAGAACTGATGCTTTTTTTAATGATTTTTTTTTTTGAGTAATAAGGAGTTCAAACTTCTATCAGAACATTCTTCTTACCCAGACAATACACAGTTTCTGGCTTAGTTACCTGGATAATTCTCAGGATTGGTTGAAATTTGTGTTTGAATTCACCATAGAAACATTTCTTGCATTCAAAAAACCCCGCATACCATTTTTGATTCCATTTGCTTGATTAGTTCTCAAGCTATGCAGAAATTTGTGTTTCATTTGTATGCGAGCTGGAAGGGGGAAGCGGTCTCAAACAATCATAAGAACCTTCCCCAGCTTCAAAAATACCTACATACATATTTTCACTGCGATCGGTCAGACAGACAGTCAGACAGAAATCCATTTTAATATAAATAAAAATCCTGTTTCCAATAACCCCCACATGCTAAATGTGGTTTCATTTCCTTGAATAGTTCTCGAGTTATGCAGAAAATTGCGTTTCATTTCTATGGGACCCCCCTCATTAAGAGGGCAGAGTGGTCTTAAACCACCATAGGAATATATCTCTCCTTCAAAAAATTCCACATGCCAAATTTGATTCCATTTGCTTTATTAGTTCTCGATTTATGCAGAAATTTGTGTTTCATTTGTTTGAGACCCCCCCCCCCCCTTCAGAAGGCGGAAGAGTCTCAATGACCATAAAAACATTTCTCTCCTTCAAATACCTCCATATGCCAAATTTGGTTCCATTTTCTTGATTAGTTCTCGAGCTATGCATAAATTTGTGCTTCATTTGTATGGGAGCCCCCCCCCCTTCAGAAAAGGGAAGGGTCTCAAATTAGCATTGAAACAGTATTCATCTACAAAAACCTCCACATGCCAGATTTGGTTCAATTTGCTTGATTAGTTCTCGAGTTATACAGAATATTGTATTTCATTTGTATAGGAGCCCCCCCTTTTAGAGCGAAGAGGAATCTGAAACCATCATTGAAACCTTCCTTGCCTTTAAAACCTCACACATGCTAAATTTGGTTTCTTTTGCTTGGGGTCTCAAACTACCGTAGAAACATTTCTTGCCTACAAAACCTCCACATGCCATATTTGGTTCCATTTCTCTTATTAGTTCTCGAGTTATGCACGGATTTGTGTTTCATTTGAATAAGTCCCCCCCCCCTTTCAGAAAAGGGAGGGGTCTCCAATCAACATAGAACAATTTTTTGTCTTCAAAAACCACCACATACTAAATTTGGTTCCATTTGCTTGATTAGTTCTCGAGTCATGAAGAATAGTGTATTTCATTTGTATTATTCAGATTGTTTATGGAAGCAAACTCGCGCTTAAAAAACGTCATTAGGAACAATAATTGGCGGAACTTCGATCTGTCCTAAAGTCACTATTTGGTCACTTTTTTTTCCTCTAAGTCACTGTTTGGTCACTAAAGTCACTACTATTACATCAGATAACCACTACCAGCCCTGGTATTATACTGTGTGAGTGGATGATAATAAAATTACTCATATTTGCTGTTTCATAACTATAGAACCAATACATACAAAACTATCTACATGAATTCTAGGATATTTTTTTCAATAGGGCGAATCTAACAATGAGAGATTCTCTTCTCTCTCGCTCTCTTTCATTAATGACTGCGCCATTATAAAATTTTTGAGGGATTCTTTAGTACAGATTGAAACACAACAGTGCAGGCTAGCATATTCTACAAATAGTAGAATGAAAAATGTAAAGCTGAATGGAATATGAATGAAAGAGAATGTAATCAAAGAGTGTCTCTCAATTGCATTCGCCCTAATGAAAAAAATACCCTAGAATTGCGCTTCAGTTTTCACATTTCATCGTGTTGTGATGTGTTTGTGAATACTCCGGAATTTGACGGAAAACGAAAGATGTAAAATTTTGACATTTCGCGAATGCAATGTTGGTATTCGCGAAATTGCTAGACGTTTGGTAAGATCGCATCATGTCATAATCAATTTTCTGAGAAATCCAGACCGATATGGGAATAACAAGACAGGTGGACCCAAAAATAAGGTGACGGAAAGAACGCAACGATGAATTGTTCAAACTGCAAGTAACTCACTCAAAAGTTTGAAACAAATTAAGGCTGAGTTATCACTTGACGTCTCATGTTCTACAATCTATCGAACATTGAAAAGCTCTCCTCAAATTCAGCGGTAAAAACTGAAGCAAGCTCCACGACTCTTACCTCGCCATAAACAAGCCCAACTGGAATTCATACGAGCTAATATGCCTAGAGATTCGAGTAAGGTATGTAACTTTCATTATTCAATATTATAAAATTAACTAAGTTCCTTTGTCCCACTAGGTAATTTTTTCCGACGATAATAAAATCAATCTGGATGACCCAGATGGATTCTTTTCATACTGGAGGGACTTAATAAAGGAGCAGCGTTTCTTTTCGACTCGTAACTTTGGTGGTGGTAGTTTGATGGTTTGGGGAGCATTTTGTCAAGCTGGAACGGTGCAGATTGCTTTTCCATCCACCAGAATGAACAGTCGGGAGTACATTGAGATACTCCAAAGTCATTTGCTGCCATTCTTGCAGCAACATCGTCGAGTTGACTACACATTTCAGCAAGATAATGCTTCAGTTCATACAAGTAGAGCGAGTATGGCGTGGTTCAACAAACATGGAGTTCAAACTATGGAATGGCTAGCTTGTTCTCCAGACCAAAACCCGATCGAGAATATGTGGGGATTTATCGTCCGTGAAGTATATGCAGACAACAAGCAGTACGCAAGCGTTCATGACCTGAAACAAGCCGTCTTATCTGCATGGCAAGGAGTACAAGTATCTACTTGCCGTAACTCAATTCAGAGTATGTCGAATTGGTTGTTTGAACTGATTGAGAACAAGGAAGGACCTACCCATTATCAACATTTTAATTTTCAGGTAAACATAAAATCTTTAAAAGAGAAAATCGCAGCAAGCCGTGCTTTGAAACTGACGTGTTTTGTTTTTGCTGCGTCGTTTTCGCGAAAAAAATCAAACAATAATTCGTAATTTAACTTTAACTAACAGTGAAATCATAAAATATCCGCGTGCTTTGGGAAACCTGTAGTGAATACAATCGATTCCCACCAGAAATTTGTGAGTGTCGGTAGTATTTCCACATTTTGTGGTTTTTTGTGCTGCGCCCCCGCACCCGGAAGAGGAGTTACATCAGCTTAGTTTTGCTTATTAGTGGTAGTATTAAGACATCCGGACATACATTATTAGGTTTGAGCGTTTGTCCGCTTTGTCGCGAGTGAATCGATGATTATTAGCAGTTTTGAAGTTCGATATAGAGTGGCCTCGTAGCGGGCATTTGATTATTGGCAGAGTGTGGAGTGCAAAAAAAGAAGACCAGTGCGTGTAGAAAACGGTCATTTGCTTATCAGAAGCAGCAAACGAAGACAATGCGCGTGCGGGAAAGGCTGCCACAAAATTTCAGATGCGTTCACCATGTGGTGTACAGTTTTCTTATGCAAGTTACATATACAACGGGCGGTTTGGCCACGTTAATTTTTGCGCTTATTTTGTCGGGAGTGCATGAAATTAATTACGAGGCAACGTCGAGAACTTTTATGTTTACGAATGAACAAGAGAGTGTAACGAAGGAAGCGGTAATTGGTGAGATGTATCTGACTAGAACTATATAACGTCAACCTTATTTAAAAAAAAAAAAAAAAATTGTGAATCACTAAATACGCGTCAATTAAGCATTGCACATACGCTTGATTGAAAGTTTCAGTATGTCACTACTGGAGCGGGGCTTATCGTGTACGAAGATAGCTTCGGAATGCTTGCGTTCTTGAAATGGGCTATTGGAGTCGCGGTAGAGCTGTCACCTTCTAATCCCCGGATTTAAGCTTTTTGCAACTGTAAACAGCAAATATGAAACAGTTGCAGGAAGCTTCTATCCATAATACCGCTGCCAGACAGTGGGAATTAGATTGTAAACACACACAACATAAAATCTTTAAAAGAGAAATAAATTTTGAACTGGTTGTATAGTTATGGAACATATATTTTTTTTGAATCTATTATTATAAAGCTAAACACAATATGCTTAGAGTCGAAAATTCTACAGTAAAAATAGAAAACAAGTATCTATTATTCTGTGCAACCTATTTCGAAAAATCACTAATTAATCCAAGACATTTCGAAAAAAAATTCAGTGGTGCTATAGTTATGACATGGAGTGTACAACGTGCATTCAATCGAGTGTCATATGGGATTGACTATCACCTACCTCGCCAAGGAATTAGAACTAACTTTTTGTATATATTTAGGAACTATCATTAGGACCACATTGTGTCTGTTTATAAAAACAAATAAAGTAAAGTAAATTAAAGTAATGTTAGTCCTAACCGTTCGAAGAAAAATTGAGCATCACATAACCTTTTTAGACTAGATGCTCCCATCGAACGTTTAAAAAAAAAACTTTTGTTCTGTACACCAAGCAGAGCGCTCTGTTAAACTTTTCTCTCCGACTATTCGTTTCCCGTTTCCTTTGATTACTTAAGGGTGTGTGGGTTCTCTGCGTCTTAAAATCCACCCTATCTCCGGTTGCATGAACGTGGTCAGGTGAGCGATCGAGAAGTGTCTTCGTGGAGATTATTGCGTGAATTTCATAGAATTGTTATTGCATTCACCGTTTCCAGAATTTACCCTTCATTGCTACGGCAAGATAAATTGTGTTTTTTTCTCCACCGTAAGTTTCAGCTCAAATCCGCACTCTGTGCTCAAATCTCCGGCAATGCCAAATCATTCCAAACCGTGATGGAGGTAGAATGGTAATGGCTTTTGCAGCGCTAAAACAATCGGTAAACATTTCCATCCAACTCTGTTTGCACCCAAATATTTACATAAAGAATTATTATTTAACTCGTTTATGCCCGATTCGAGGCGGAACTCATTAACGGTATTACAGCAGTTGCAGCAGCGGCAGCTTCACCACCATCGAGCAACAACAACAACAACAAGGCAGTGGTGTGCGAATTTCAAAATTATCACATTTTTTCACCCTTGCGGTTTTCGTTCAATCGCCCTCGGTTTTATCATTTTTCTCAAGTCAACCCAGAACTCACCACGGCGCAGTTCGGGGTGGGGGAAGGAAATCGGGGTTCAGCAAGTCAAAAAGCCGCAACCCGCAACATCCTTCGCGAGAAAAAAATAATATAATAAACCAAGACAACGGCAGCGAACGGTTAGGAGTTCATGCCCTTGGTGTACAGAAAATGGCTTATCTTTAGGCACGCAGGAAAAAAAACGACAACTGAAAAACAAACAACCAATCCCTTTCTTAGCGCGAGTTTGAAAATATGCAAAGACGTGCGAAGACGGTCGTGAGGGGATTGAAAGAGTCACACCCCTTTCACGTACTATCAACGTATAAAAGTTATTGCTCACATTTTACAAATAGGACTTATGATTTACTAATTTCCCCTTCACCCATTCTCTACTTGCAGTGTGCCGTGCCAAGGCATGTTGGGGCCCACCGCCAATGGTCGTTTAATGGGACCCGGCATCGGTTCGTCCGGATCGGTAGTGTCACACCATCGGAACCTATGGCCAAGTACCGCCGCCACCGCCAGCAGCAGCCGTTCGTTCGAGTTTCAGACCAGCAATGGCGAAGGTAGGTTAGGTGTAACGCTTCGGCAACGCTTCGGTAACGCTCGTCAGCTGATCTGCCGGATCGATTGACGAAGACGAGTGTGAATTTTCACACTCAACCTTCCAGGGGAGGCCGGGTCAGTTCGTTCGTTCACTTCTTCCACGAATAGAGAAGGAAATCTGCCTACCAATATATCGAAGCACTTAAAAAATTGTTTAACATAAACCTCTTTAAGCCGAAGCTCAAACGGGCGAACGAAACTCGCTGCTTCGAGAGCATATTTGAACGACTTTTATGGTACTTTAAAAAAGCATTTATCATTCTCTCGGCTCCGCATCTGCTCGTTACTGGTTGGCCGCTTCCTTCGTGGAAGGGGCGCCGCCATCGCCGCCGTAGAGTGTAATCTTGAAAATGGATTTCCGATTCCTCAATTTTCGAGCATTCAATAAAATCGTTTTTTAAAAATCATCCGTCTGATTACACACACCCGGATTGGTCTGACACGTTGAATGACGTTTATTGCCTTTAGCATTTTTTTTCTTCTTATGTGCGCACATACAATCACATACCTGCAGGGGTTGCGCTCTGGATCACAATAGATAGAGCCACAGTAAATTTCGTTAACAACGGAGTCTCTTCTGGCTCAAGTAGGCTCCGTCCGTTACGCCGCACCACCACCGGTCTGGTTGCCTTCCGGAGGACCTAGACCAATGATTCGCCTCTTGGACGCGAAGAGAAGAATCATGATAATCATCATCTCGTTCGGTGACCTGGCAGATTTTCATTCAATAAGAGAGAAGCAAATTTGTTCGAACGGCTTCTCTCCGCAGTCCGGAGATGTCATTATCATTGTTTAGAGGGGTACCACTCTTCGGAGTCCGGTCCACTCCCGACCTAGACGGACTCGTATTAAAATTAGGTTTCTCCTGTATGCGTTCGACAAAGGACAAAAAAGAGGACAAGACATGAACTTCTTTTGTTCTCTAGCAGCTCAAGGTTGGGGTCTTTTCGAACACATTCTTCGCCAAAAATGCGCTCCAGTCCGCTAGGAAGAGCGAGATGACGACGAGGACGACGGTCATAAATCAAATGGCTAAAACATATTAGAGAGCGAACGAGCGAGGCAGCGAGGCTCATTCTTCTTGATTATATTCCAGCTGTGAAAATTGATTACCCACGTCTCTGTCCTCGGTCCGCTGGCCCCTTGCCGCCGTCGGTGCTCTTCGATTTTAAATGATGTCGCCCGGCAGAGAGTCGAGCCAGCCATGCTGTAGCCTCGTCGACCGATCAGTCACTTGATGGGCCGAAAAATATTAACTAAACAGCTTTGCATCGAAGAGTTCTAGTCGAATGTGGTCTGTTATAGAGTAGACACGGGACCGCGCGGGGGTAAATGAGTTGTTGTCTAATGATGCATGTCCTTCCGGTGAACGACCAGCCGTCGGCTTAGAAGGGAGGGGGCTTCGGATGACCGGTTCGACCCCATTGACTGTCCGATTATAAATCCAATAGGGTTATGGCATTTTTCTAATCTGCATTGAAAATGGAATCGAAATGAAAAATTCCATCAACATTAGTGCGCAGGAACTAGTTTTAATTAAATAAATAAGTAGTTAATAAAGAGTAAGATTACATTGGCAATAAGTACCATCTAGCTACCTATCGAAAATAAACTGTCAACTAGTAACCAAAGTTGCAAGAAGACGTATTTTTTTGTTAGTTATTCTGACAATTTAGAAATCAATATTGATGAAAATTGAATTAATATTTAATTGATATTGAAATTGCATCGAAACGCTTCTGGTATGACAGAAAGTGCCCATTTTCGCTTGCATTTTTTCGAGTTGTTACGATTTTATTTTGATTTTCCGAACTAGTAAATTTTCAATACATGATATAATGATAGTTTCGGAAAGTCTAATTGGTGAAGTATTTTAAGGAAGTGATTCAGACTAACGCTGATTCTTGGAATTTCATGAACTTCATGTTTTATTTCCTGATTTTTTTCTGAGACGCCTTTCTAGTGATTCTGATTGTGTTCTACCACTAGCACTAGTTTTCACTATAAGTCGCACGGGACTCCTTCGAATGCCTATCTTGCTCGGGATCAGAAACAACATGACGCCATCACCGTTATCTGTGAAACCTGAAGCAGGAATTTCGATTTACTTTGCATATTAATATTCACGTTCTGTATCTGACACCGTAAGATAACTTCAACGACCCTCCCGTGGATCAAAGTTTTCACCTTGTCGACGGTGAGATGGCTTATCTCATGCTATAAACAAGAATTTGACCAGTAGTGGAAGTATCACATATTCTATTATATTTTTCACTGCCACTTAGTAGAACGTTTATATAAAGGCACTAACATCAGATGTGATACTGGCGGGTTATGCCGCAATTTACTCTTAGACTTCTTACTTTAAATCTAGGGAAAACGACTAAAAGTACACTTTTCATTTTCGTGGCAATTTATGTTGTTGTTTATCCATTTGTTTTATGGAATAAATTTACCAAAATACCTGATTTGTTCATGCTATAATATCTGCATATAATTGCATCATTTTAGAAAGGGGTGAATGTTTTGATCGGGGTTATTATCTGATTTCAAAATGAGGCACGTGGTCACAGAAAAGTGTTACTTAAGACTGACGATGACAAGCATGTATATTAGAGATAGGACGCGGAGGGCCTGCTTGGGAAACACCATTTGAACCAGTAGAATGGACCATTCCATGTGATTTGTATCAGTAGTAGTGTTTGATGAGTGATATACAATATCGTAGGATCAACACGAAGGTACAAGCACCAAATCAGCCAGCCCCGGACGTGGTCTAGGTAGCCGAAAATTGCAGTGAAATGGGTCAATAAAAGTACAAAGGACCTTCCCAACCATGGCCTACATGCAGTTTTTGTAAGAAAAGGATGTAAAGACTGCACACAAAAAGATAAGTATTATCAGACCTATATCAGTCAGTATATAAAAAAATCAAACAGAAATCAAATAACACAGAAATTGTATTATCCGCATAGACCAGTTTGCCATTACCCCTACCTAACTCTCGGCTTTGGATTGACTTGCTCTCTCACCCACCAAACGCTGCAAAATTAAAATGAAAATGAAACCATAAGATAACTTCAACGAGTGATACACCCGTTATTCTCTTATTCTTCAACAATGATATGTTGTAACTTGAATGTATTACAACAAAACACGACGGAAAACAACAAAATGTTGTATCGATGATGGAAAAGAGACAAGTGGCCAGAGAAAATCTAGACAAAATCGTCAGAAGGTCGAAAGTAACAATTGTAAACAATGACTTAAAACGTTAATTTCCTGGGAATGCCAGGTTTCTAACATCTATATCAAATACCGACGGGAAGGTAATGACTCCCTGTATATGTGTCTATTGCTATTTTGTTTGTAGGAGCAACAGATCCCAGAAAAATATACTAGAAGTCATTGGTTACAAATTTTACTTTCGACCTTTTGACTAAAGGGTATTTCGATAAAAAATTTGTCGACCTAAACTTGACGCATTTTTTTTCATCGTGCATTAAAACAATTTGCACACCCCTCATTTTAAAGATGTTTGCATGTAGCATCATGCCTCTATTTTGATTTTGTGATTAGCACTTCAGTAATCAAAATGTCGTCGAAGGAAGAGAAGCAACGCATCAAAATTTTGCATGGCGAAAATACGAACTACTCTCACGCCAAGTTGAAGAAACTGTTGAATGTGGCTAAATCAACTATTATCAACGTATAAAAAGTGTTCTGTGAACGTTTGATGACAGCCAGGAAAGTTGGATCGGCTACAAAAAGAGTTGCCCGCTGTTTCGAGCGGAACTCTAACCTCTCCGTCCGAGATGTCGCAAAGAAGCTGTACCTGTAGCTTAAAAAGCAACGTTTACATTGCGACCGGAACCGTCAACCAGGAAATTTATCTGAGCGAGTGCCTACAAAAACGTCTACTGCCTTCCTTGAAGCGTTGTTCCGTTCTATTTTGGCCGGATTTGGCATCTTGCCATTACGGAAAAAGGCCATGGAGTAGTATGCTACCAACAACGTGCAAGTGGTGTCCACGAAGAAAAACCCTCCCAACACGCTAGAGCTCCGTCCAATCAAACTATATTGGGCCATCGTCAAGCGGAACCTTTAGAAGATTCAGAAAAACTATTGTGATCGAGAAACAGTTCAAGGCAAACTGGCATTCTGCGGCGAATAAAGTGGACAAGGAGACTGTACAAGATCTTATGGCAGGTGTTAAACGAATGACCCGGCAATTTGTATTCGTTGTAACGGAAGGTTTGCTGAATATTTCTCCTGTATTATGTATTAACTGAACTTGAAAAAGAAAAAGAATTTGACTTATTATTAAAAACTTTGATAGACTCACACACATTACTGTTTGACCAAATTTTGATCGGAACACCCTCTATTTTGTCTAGAATTGTTGTGACTCGCACGGTATCTCACCAACGTTGTTTATTTAGTTTACTGGAAGATCAACAGATATTACAAGACAATCTGGGAGGTTGTATGTCGTCCAAACTATTCTGGAGTTTAGAACTTAGGATCTACAGTTGTAACTGCAGCTTTTTGGCTATACAAAGTTACAACGTATATTCAACCATGTTCACTGAATCTTCTGGGGGGTCAACAGATATTCTGATATAAGCTAGGATTTTCTAAATCATCCCAAGTATTCTTGAGTTCATAACTTAGGATCTACAGTTGTAATTGTAGCTTCTTAGCTATACAAATTAGCGATATGTATTCAATCAAATTCATCGAATCTTTTGAAATGTTATCCGACATTATGAAAGTTCTAGGTCTCGACACTGGGAAGTTCTAGGTCAATCAAATAAATTTACGATATGTATTCAGCCATGTACAATCTAGTATTTCCTGGGTCATTATTGCATTGGTTCATAAGGATTTCGGTGAAGTTTTACAGTTATCATTGAAAAAATTACCGGATTTCGAAAATTTAAAAAAATTCTATAAAACAATCTGAGTGTGATGGATCTACAATTGCCACTGAAGCTTTTTCAGATGGACAAATTTACGATATGTGTTCAACTATATTCATTAGATCTTATTAAAGGACATTATGAGATATTCTGCGTCATCTTAAGTCATCCAACTTGTCCTAGAGTACTGAATTTTGTATCTATAACTGTAACTGTATCTTTTTCGGCTATTCAATGTTATGACATGTTTTCAACCATGTTACATACATGAAAAAAAATCGTAAGTTTGTGAAGCCGAATGAAAAAAATACATTTACAACTCTACACCCTAAATTCTGAACTCATTTGGATGACCTCCCAGATTATTTCATTATATCTTATAACCTTTCAGAAGATCCAATGAACATGGTTGAAAACATATCGTAATTTTGTGTAGCTGAAAAAGCTACACACTACCAAAATCTCTTGTAAATTTATGTCCCTGAAACCGACAAATGCAAGCGTCCTTTCGCACATAAAAATGGGTGAAAGAGATGAGAAAATAAATCCCATCAAACCCATTTTTCATCGAATAGCGTATGTGTCAGTTTCAGGAGACATAATTTTACACGAAATCTTTCTTTACGTTCCCCGACTTTTTACAAACATGGATTACGTCTCGTGTAAAATTCATAATTTATAAGTGTGTATAGTTAGAACTATACTGTCATATACCGTTCGACTCAGCTCGTCAAATGAAAGGTATTATGGTTCCCTAGAGATCTTATATATTTTTTCTGGAATGGATGAACTACTTCTGGAGATATGGTAAGACAACATTCCGAAGAACTTAGATTTTAGCAACTCTGTCGACTAAGTCGTATATTTTGGTAACCACTTCACAAAGTTAGACACAACAACTGTCAAATGTAAGGTATTATGGATCCCTAGAGAGCGAATTTCATATTTCTGGAATGGATGAACCAGTTCGTGAGATATGGTAAGACAAAATTCCGGTAAACTTAGATTTTTGGAACTATGTCGCCTATCTTGGTAACTAAATTGGACGCAACAAACTCCAAATGAAAAGGGTCCAATAGAACCCTTTTTAATGGTTTTGGAACAGTTCTGGACTTCAAGAAAACATGGATTTCAGGAATTATGGACGCAATAGCCGTCAAATGATAGGTATTATGGTCCTATAGTTTGCTATTAATATTAAGTTTCGGCCATCCTTATTGGATTCAACTATCATCAAATAGAAAAAAAATCTTGAGGTCTAGATAAATCTCGGGTATCCAGGAAAGTCACTAGAAATACACACACTTCGCATAACATGAGAGTTAAAAAGCCTGAATTCATCCACCTATGGTGAGATCTGATTCTTTTTACGTATTATATATTTGTTTAGCAATTATAACTTGATCCTGTCTGCTGTATTTAGAAGAGAAAAAGCATCACGCTTATTTTTGATTTCTGATGTGGTTTGAGGTGTCACATGAAATGTTTTGGTCCAAGTTAAATAACTGACCTCTGCCCCAGAGGTACCATGGAGGGAGAAAGAGGGATTAAACCAAACATTGTTCACTTTTGATTGTTATTTTTTGTATTCTCCTCAGCGCGGAAGTAACGATCTTTGATGAAGTTAGCAGAAGCAGATAATTTCTCATCTCCGTGCGAAGCGCTAGCAGCGGACAGTAATTTTATTGCTAGAACAAATAGACATTAAGAGAAAGTGTATTGATAGGTCCGTATAGGTAAGGGCAGGCTTTGAAAATGAAAGATACAAGATTGAAAACGAGCGGAGGGCATTTGAACGGTAGTATACGATCAGGCACAATAACCCTTTGTCATACTACCCTATGCAGGATAGGCAAGGGGGGAAATCCCCTTGACTGACAAAAAGGTTATGCAACTGATCGTGCTCTTATATTACCTATTGCTTGTTTCTAGTTCTAGCGATTTTTACGTCTCCTAATACTGCCTAACACGGGTGAGAAATTATCTCCCGCTGTTGGGTTTATTTTTAGCATGCACCGCCTATTTCACACATTTGCTCTTCTCGTCATCTATAACTTATAGATCTCGGAGAGAACGACGGTGAGTGGTGCAAATACTGATCCCCACCAGTATGAATTAATGGATTCCCCCATTATGGGCTTTCTACACTTTTGATTGTTATTTTTTGTATTCTACCCAGCGCGGAAGTAACGATCTTTGATGAAGTTAGCAGAAGCAGATAATTTCTCATCTCCACGCGAAACAGTGTTTCTTTTCGGTAGATGCAACATGTAACATGATTGAATTGATTTTTGTTGCATACACAGCAATATACACTAAGATGATCGCAGCAAGCCGTGATTGGAAACTGACGTGTTTGGTTTTTGCTGCGCCGTTTTCGCGAAAAAAAAATCAAACAATAATTCGTAATTTAACTTAAACTTACAGTGAAATCATAAAATCTCCGCGTGCATTGTGTAATACGTAGTGAATACAATCGATTCTTCCCCAGAAATGCGTATGCCGATAGTATTTACCCGTTTTTTTTTCTGTGCTTCACCCCCGCACCGGGACGAAGAGTGACATCAGCTTAATTTTGTTTATTAGTGATGGTATTGTGACACCCGGACATAAATTATTAAGTTAGAGTATTTTTCCGCATTGTCGCGAGCTCGATATAGAGTCACCTCATAGCGGGGAGTTTATTTATTCGCAGAGTGCGCAGTGAAAAATAAAAGAAGACCAGTGAAGTGTAGAAAACGGCCATTTGGTGATCAGAAGCAGCAAACGAAGACATCACGCATCCGCACGTGAAAGGCTGGCACATAATTTCAGATGTATTCACCACGCGGTGTACAAAGTTTTATTATTCAGGTGGCATATCTATCGGGCGGTTTAGCAACGTTAATTTTTACGCTTATTTTGTCGCGAGTGCATGCAATTGATTACAAATCAACGTCGAAATTATATATTTTTACGAAGGAACAAGATAGTGTCATTAAAGACGCGACCATGGGTGAGATCAATCTGATTTTATCTATATAACAATAATTCTATTTTCATATAATATGAAATACGTGCCTGGTTTGGAATATTATGTGAAAGTAACCTCGGAATGGGCGTGACGCTTCCAATGGCCTCCTGTAGGATTATTGTAAACAGATTTCTTCCATAATACCATTGCCGGCCAAAGGGTGTTAGGCCACCCCCCTTACACACACACACACACACACACACACACAAACACATACACACACAGACACATACACACACAGAGAGAGAGCAATATACGCTAAGGTCTTATTTTACGCGAATTGTTTTCGGCAATAACTTCAGAACGGAACAACTTATCGAACTCATTCGAATCACGTTTTCTGTTTTCGGCAAAAAGTAATGGTATGGCAGTTTTTCAAATGGATCTCAAAATTTTAAAAACTGTATTATGACGATTGCATGAAAAGGTATGCAAACAAAATGGAAGTTATATGAAATGTTTAAGCATGTGAATTGATAAACTCTTTGTCGCCTTTTTTACGTGGTTTCATAATAAAAGTGGAACGTATTCCCCGTGTAAAAAAAAACAAAAATGAGAGAAAGAGAGAGTGAGAGAGAGACTCACTATTGCATTATGTACCTGAGTTTCTTCACCACAGATATATTGGTTTGGAACAGATATTATTTTAAATTGTCTTTAAGCACCATACCTTCCTTAAAATTTTGTAATCCTAACCTCGAATGTTTCTTTCATAAAAACGTTACTTTTCATGAGCATTTACCCAGAGCTGAGCAAACTGTTCCACCTAATTCGACACATTTTTGGACATCTTTAAAAGTAAAAACTGAAAAAAACAACGTTAGGGAAAAATGGGGAAAAATGAACCATTTCCCGGCACAGCATGAAACCAACACCATTCGATTCCTCAGAGTGATGATACGCCCCTTTTCAAGCAAAAAATACAGCGCCTATTGAAGTTATGGGAGTTAAAACTGAAAAACACCGGTTTAAGGTGAAATGGGGCAAACTGAGCCACTCCCCATGCTCTGCACAGGATGAAATCAGTGGCAATCGATTTATTGGCGTTTTTTCGTATAGAAAAGCATCAGTTCTACGCCCTTGCTTACCGGCAGTTATTTGGAACATTCGCCATGGCGGACAACAACATGCGTGCAGGCATGTTTTTAGGTTGTCATCAATACCTGATTTTGGGTATTCTCAACTTAGCGTGTAGACTACAGTGCTCTGGCTGCCATAAATCTCAATTTGCTCTTTGGTTTGGTGACGGTTAAACCTACATATCAATTAAGGTTAGCCTATCAACTATCATTTAACCCGTTCAATTGCCAGCCAAACGTTTCAATAAACGTTATTCTACGTGTTGTTGTTCCTAGACAAAAACCGAAATCTCTTCAACCCCCACAGACAAACAGACATAACTTTCACACGCGTCAGTTTGCCCCACACAGCGCCTCTATTTCACGGTGCATTTTTGGTCACCCATCACCCATGTTCACTTATAATAATGACTATTGCCGTTAAATAAATAATAAAAGTCGGTTGATTGTGGCCGCAAGCCGCGCTTTCGCCTTCGAAGAGCGAGAGGGAAAAAAACCTACAAGAATAATGCATCGACGATGCACCCAGATGACGGCGTCAGTGTGTGTATGTGTGTTCATTTTTCTGTGCAGCTGAGCAACACTGGGATCGCGACGATTGAGGTAGAATAAAATAAACGTTATTCTAATTTTATTAACAATTTAAAACAATCGAGTGTTAATGTTTTCTACGCCGTTTTTTGCTTCTTCGCGAGGTTGCTGCTGACTGATATATTGCTGCAACTGCTGCCATCTAGGCATGTGAACCGATTCGAGAACCGCATGCAAAAGCGAAGAAAGCGCGATAGCACGGTTGTCAAATGATTTGCTGAGGCCTTTCAACCGATAATGGTTTCATAATGAGCGCCACCTCCAGCCAATCCACCCTTCGTTTTCTCGATGATCGACTTTTTTTCAGAGCAACGAAATCACGAAACGATTCGGTGACCTTAGTCGGGAAATTCGCCGACTGTGCCCGTAATGAAATATTGGCGCTGAAATGAATTTAAATTACCTCCGGCGGGGATGTGACAGAGACATATTAAAGATTTTTTTCCCCCGTCGTTAAACAGTGAATGGAAAAAGTCTATGAAATAGGGAGGGATTGTCCCACGCCTTTGGCAAAGTGTTTTCCGGATAAAAAATTAGATCACCATGAATCTTTGCAATGTTCGCAGATAAGATTTAAGAATTTTTCGGGAACTGAAATCTCGAGGGGCGGGACACTGGTTTGGTCTCGCGAGGCTGTGCGGCGAGAGGCACGAAGCGAAATCTGAATATCATGAATATTGATGACACTTCAATCACTCTTGCTTCCTTCCATTATTATTACTTCTCTCTCTCTCTCTCACTGGCTGTGTCTGTGTGTGTGTTATTGTGCGCTTTAACTATAGCCTGCGTCCGGCGACCTGTTTGTTGAGGCAGCCTTGCGTTTTACACACCAATTTAGAGGATAAAAAATGAGCATGCAATTCGGGATCGGAAAAGTTGGTGGGCAATGAAGGAGAAGAAGAAGAAGAGAGGTACGATCAGAAATCAGATTTCCATCGTTCCTTTCGCCGCCGCGCCGGTCGCACCCAGCAGAGTTCCATTGTGTTTTGTGCCAGATTCCTTCGTGGGCACGAATTCCTCGACTATGTTATAAATTTTGGATTCCCATGCCAGGCCGTATCGATTTTATGCTGTTTTGATTGTTTTTTTTTTTGGAAAGTTGAACGGAGCTGAATAGTTGAATAAATGTTGGAAAAGAATGTTAGTTTTTCTGCCAGTGCAGGCGGGGTTTTGATATCGTGGGGAATTTTTCCAATGACATCAGTTCTAGAACAAATTTCTAATAGGTCGTAAGTAACAATGTAAAGAAAAATGATGTTTTTTTTCATGAAATGATAGCTTGGGTACACCTCAATAAAAATTATACCCAACATAATATGCATTGCAGCAAATTGCTGCAACATATTATTTAACAAAAATTGCTTCAGTCATACAAAAATTGCTTGAGTCATAACGAACTTCTGTCGCATTCGTCGCTTTATCAGTTTGACTTAAGTGCTTTTCTATGCTCCTTACTTATCTATCCAGCCGATTCATTTTGACGTACACGCTCGGTGTTAATCACTCAAGACTGTGTAGAAAACGACTCAGTTTCGTTAAAAGTGAAACTACCCTAATTAGAGTTATTGAAGGGTTACTCATTTTTGATTAACTTCAAAATTTGAGCAAACATTACTCAGTCACGCTTGCTTGTACTTTTTTTTTTTTAAACTGAGTAGAAAACGACTCAGTTTTGTTAAAACTGGAACTACCCGTATTGGAGTAGCTATAAAGTTACTCATTTCTGATTAACTATGTCACTTATAAACATTTGAGTAAACATTACTCAGTATCTAATTTAATTTTTATTTTACTTGAATGAAATCGTTGCTTGTTTCCGACAACTGTCAAGTTGAAACGGAAGTGTCGAAAAACTTTAAATTTGTAATTCTATGGATAGATTGTAATTCATGGATTGAATTCGGCACTTCGAATTAAAATTTTTGTTGATAACATCATACAGTCGTCCCAGCTTGAAAGTTTTTGATCGACTGACTCTTGGACTCAATCACGGTTTTCGCTTTCAACAGCTTCATTATAATTACTCTATTTTTATAAGTACAGCGCTTTTACAATCAGAGTAGCATTTACTCAGTTTCCTTATATCAAGTTACTCAGTTTTTGACATCTAGCATGGAAATACGAAACTTAGTAAAAGTTACTCTATTTAGAGTAGAACTGAACGAGTGTGTACACTCCCTTTTCATTCTACTCAGTGACTGAGTAGAATTGTATTCCTTTCTATTTTTCTCACACTGAAATGTTACTCAATTTTCGTTAAAATGTGGATCAACTCAATTTTTGAGGAGATCCACTTGTTACGAAAATTGAGTATAATATCCGTGAGAAAAAAAGAGATGGTATACAATTGTACTCAAAAATTGACTAAAGTAAAGCTGGAGTGTAAGCAACATGACAGGTGATTGGATGTCGAAACAGACTTGCCGAATGCGACATATTATTTTACGACACGACGTAACGCACCCGGCGGATGTAACGTGATAACTTTCCGAAATATTTACTAGTGATAGTTTGAAGATGTGTTTCCTTTTCTTATAATTCATTTTGAAAAAGTCACCAAGTTGAGTGTAAAATTTTCTGGTTTTCCAAGGGAATCCCATTGAAATATTGCGTATGGGAACTGATTTAAAGCAAAAGTAAGGCTGCTGTTAGGTGCACACACAAGTGTGTGGTTGGTTTATGTGGATTACAAAAAAAAACAGAATATCAAGTATATCAAGTATGACGACTGATTTAATCCACTCATTTACATCTTCTTTGAGCTACATAACTCAACAGAAGGCCCACGAGTATTAATATTTGTTTGTTTTTCTTTTCTTTTTCAGGTAAGTCGCATCAAAATATTCTGGATTTCGAGGATAAATGAGGATAATTCCTGCTATTGGTAACTATTGATTGTCAGCTTTCGGGTGGGTAAATTGACAACTCAATGGACAACGAACGTTGAATAATTATTGATGGGATAAATATTTACTTCTGCAGCTTAAAACATTAAAAACATCTTATTAAGCTTTAAATCAGCTTGAGTTTTATACGTGTTAGATTTTAACGTGAAATCAACGATTAAAAAGTTAGTTTGGAAGATGTTCAGTTTTATGTCAATATGTTACTAAGGGTGAACCGTATTACGATGAGAGACGAATGTTTTAAATTACTAATTCCGTTAGAATATCATCGTGTGATAACTACAATCAAACAAGCATTAATTTTCTCTTGGGGTCATATGACTATAATACGTGTGATAGTGTATTACTTAAGAAACCAGAAGTTTCCAGATGAAGTGGGTTATAGCATTTTAGGCAGCTTTCTTTTTAAGTGATCGTTGGAACTTGAAAGTTCGCGTTACTTAATGTAATAGAATTCTAAGCAGCTTCTGATGAAACTTGAAGCTAAATTTAGGCCTGAAACACAAGTATTTAAATGGTTATTATTATTTTAGGCTTCTTTTCAGTATTTTTTGTGAAGATTTCAATGCATTAAAGTTGGTTTTAAAGTTACCCAAGTAACATAGCCAAAACAACCCAGCTTAAGCTATTAAGGTTTATAAAAGTTTTGTGAAAGCCTCTAGAAATCAATTTAGTTTTATTATGGCACAAAGAGGTGCCAACGGGTTCCATGTTTTAGTCAGGTTTATGAGAACCTACATAGCTTGCTGACAACGATCTTAAAACCTCGTTTTCTCAAATTTTGTTTACTCCTATATGGTAGAATAAACATTGTTCTATCAGATGCTGCTTTTAATTCGCGGGAGAATTTCGAGATTTGACAGAAATCGAAGTTTATAGCCATTGTTTACAATTGGCTTTTATGCCCTCATCGTGAATTACTCGAGAAATGAACATTGTCAATCTAAAAATAACCTGCTGGTAGACGAGTTTGATTATTTTCGCTCATGTTAGTTTATGAACAGATTGTGGAGCTGAAGGAAACATTTTCATGATCGGAAAGCAATCCGAATGCTTTTTAAAAGTCCCTGCAATTGAGAACTTTATGGAATGAAGAACTATGAAATTTTAAGCGTCTAATGCTCGTTTCTGAACGTAAGTTCCGATAGATAAGAAATAAGCAGAGAGATTAACGTCTTACTATTGGCAGTTCGAATAATAGATTACATACAGCTTCATCAAATATCCCAGTTGATGCATAAACTGCTTAAAACCCCTTTCGTACCCTATGCGGAAGTAGGGTGACCCAAAATTTGCACTTTCTCAAAGTTTATTTTTCTTAAGTTAAGGTGAAGCCAAGCTCAGAAAGAAGCTGAGTTCATTGTTCCATTCTTGATGACTGACATATGTATTTTCATTTTTATTTTTACGAAGGGAAATACATTAGTAAAATCACACGTTCAATTACTCGAGAAATTCACATTGTCAATCTAAAGATAACCTGGCATTTCAAGGAAATTTACGTTTTAAGTCATTGTTTACAATCGTCACCTTCGACCTTTTGACGATTTTGTCTAGATTTGCTTGTTTTAATACGACGCCTCACGTTTTTCGTCACAATCGCCTTGTCTAACATTTCCGTGAGATTAAATGAAATAAGAAATCTCGAGTCATTCACGATAAGGGCCTAAAAGCCAATTGTAAACAATGACTTTAAGCGTTGATCTCGCGTGAATCACAAGACTCCTGCGATATCCAACTATACCATATGGAAGAATAAACATTCTTCTATCAGATGCTGCTTTTAATTCGCGGGAAAATTTTGAGATTTGACAGAAATTGGCTTTTATGCCCTTATCGTGAATTACTCGAGAAATTCACATTGTCAATCTAAAGATAACCTGCTCGTAGACGAGACGAGTAGCAATCGACATGTTTTGGTTGATTGTTTTCGAGAGGGGATGAGTAAAATGAAGGAGCGGGTTGAGGAAATTTCATTCATACAATATTGTTAGTTTATGACCAGATTGTGGTGCTGAAGAAAATTTTTCATATTCGGAAAGCAATCCGCATGCTTTTCAAAAGTCCCTGCAATTGGGAACTTCATTCCATAATTATGGAATTTTTAGCGTCTATTGCTCGTTTCTGAACGTAAGTTCCGATAGATAAGAAATAAGCGGAGAGATCAACGTCTTACTATTGGCAGTTATAATTATAGATTACAAACAGCTTCATCAAACATCCCAGGCGATGCATAAACTGCTCAAAACCCGTCCCGTACCTTAGTGGAAGTAGGGTGATCCATAATTTGCACTTTCTCAAAGTTTATTTTTCTTAAGTTAAGGTGAAGCCAAGCTCAGAAAGAAGCTGAGTTCGTTGTTCCATTCTTGATGACTGACATATGTATTTTCATTTTTTATTGTTTCGAAGGGAAATACATTAGTAAAATGACACGTTCATCCTTTTTCTTACAGTGAATCTGTCATCCTCTGGTTGTGTGCACCATTTCTATAAGATGAGACCTGTGTCGATCGATTCATGCCCTATTCTAGCTAAGAGATTCGGAAGTTTATAATTATTTAGAGGTTATAAGCTCCCTTTTGCCTTTGTAATAGAGCTTAAGTTTTAATTTTAAAAATTGTTAACTTACTAGACGGAATCTTTCTCTCTGCTCATTTTATAAGATTTTTTTGTATGTTGTCTAGCAGTTATCAGGGATGTCATAATGCTCCAAAATCCCATGTACTCACATAATCATGAATCAGGCTGCTTGGTTGGCGAACGTACTAAAAAGAAAAGGTACATAACTGCACTGACACTGAGCTAACATGTGGCATTGTTGTTAATGAGCCAACTCTGTGATAACTTTGTCACCTTTTTTTTAATGATCAATTTCCATCTCCAACTGATATGTATTTTGAATCTGAAGTTTATAGTTTCTCAAGTTCTCAACGCTGATTTGAAAGGATTAAACACATTCGAGAACCAATTCATGAAGAAAAAGTCTCGCGCTTGGCATCATAACGAACTAACAGCATTGATCGATTTACTTTTCGTTGATATTTTTTTCCAAACAAAAATTTGCGTTGTTTTTAATTATTAAATGATTACAGCATAAGAATCAATCAGTTTGTTTTACAGAACTCCATCGAAAAACAAACCTACATTAACTCACTCAATTTGCCGTTGTAATGAAAAGAGGCAATCTATAAAGATAAATCTATATAATGGAGTGTCATAATTAGTGTCATAGGGGTTTAGCTGTATTGATCGATTTTCTCATTTGCTTATACTTTTCACGCTAAGCTCAGTTCACCCATAATCGCAAAAAAGTGAACATACTCATTAATGGGTATAGTAACTAAACCCATATTTGAGTAAATTTGTATAGGAAAAAGTACTCAAATATTGGTAAGTAGTAATGTACCCATAAATGGGTTTGTGCACTTTTTTGCGATTATGGGAATTCTTCACCCATATTTGGGTAAACTTATCTTAGCGTGTTGGCAGAACAATACTTTGTATAGGTTGTCACATGTATTTAAGTGGCAAGACTTAATCTTATTTTTCAAACTGGATCGAAAAATACTCTGTTCACTAAATCAGTTTGCTGTTATTACCTTATTGCGTAATTACAGAGAAAAGTTATCAAGAGAAATCGATCATTGTAGATACGTCTTTATGACATTAAGTGCGAGAAACGTTAAAAGCAGTTTACTGACAATCCCAAATACGTGGCATCTATTCCAACCTAACTCACAAATCATTGTGACCACATTCGAAAAATACGCAAAAATACACCTCCCGTATACCGAAGTTTCGTCCAAAATCACTACCGCCGGCAGACCAACCAGCCGTCAGAACAACTTTTTTTTAATAACTCCTACCATTGCACCGCCATAAATCAAAACACACTTCCTTCGAATGCGAATTTATGCCTGATTGAGTTCGATCCAAACGCCAAAGGGGCACTGTAAGTTGACTTTTATCCCTTGAACTGGACACTGCGAGCTTGCTCGGAATTTGTTTGCTCGAACATCTACGTCTCGGTCAACCCCAAATTGCCCATGCAGCATAAATTAACGTCATTTCAATAACGTCACCAGGCGCGCACACACTGCCACTTATAAGAGGGACATCGTTTTACGTTATTTATGTACCTTGGGGCTTATATTTTTTTGCGCATGGAGCAACCAAAGAATTAGGCGACCCTTTTTTCCCGCTGGTTCGACAATTCAATGCTGTGGCTGATGACGTGATGCGGAGACGCAGATGGCCAAATTAATGCCGAATCATTTAAAATCCTGTCAACGATGCAAATTTGACAGGTAAACGATAAGTTGTCTTGGCAACTTTGCAATGTTGGTCCCATCGCTCGCACAGAGAGGGGCTAATTAATGAATGGCGCTGCGGTAATTATGCCAGCTTGTGTACTAAAGATCTAACTCGGGACAGATTGAGCACATTCTAGTTAACGCTCGGTTTTTCTTTTCGAATTCAGTTCATTTCTGGGTGTTATTTTCTCACACATCTAGCCAAATCAGCACGCTTAGATCGGTCTTGCGTGAAAGCGGAATGATGAAATTTGGAACTAGACTGGAACTCATACATATACATGCGTTCGAAATACAGTTGCCATCCCTAAGCCTGGCGGGCGATCAGAAAGAGAGGAACGAAACGCTACAAGCTCTACAACAAAACGCCCATGAAGTACGAAGAAAAACATATGTTCTCGACGTCAAATCGTGTTGAGCGCAAGAAGAGGTTTCCCTTCTTGTTCATTCTTCTTTGGAACTTTATATGCCGATGAATGCGTAGTTGATGGCTGCGTTGTGGAGAAGAAGAAAACGAATGGAAAATTGCTGAGGCTTCTGTTTAATATCTTGGCTTAATTAAATATTTAATTAATTACAACAATTAAGCTAGTGAGAAAAGGTGGCATTCTAAACCAACAAACGTAGCTGGGTGAGATGAGGGTGCCGAGCCGCCTAACATTTTGACAGATAAACGATAAATCGTCCACTGCCGTCGGCAATGCAAACAAATGACTTCAAAGGGAAAACTCAACCGGGCGATGCGGTTTTGGTGTCGATTTTAACCTACTAGCTGAGAAACAATCAATTAATCCGATCCTAATGTTGTGTTGTTTACCGCTCGTTTCCGATCTAACTAACCTCTCGTTCGCCCACATCTTTCCAGGCAGTTTCCTGTTTGGGTTTATTTTGACGACCGCGGTAAAACCGTAATAGACCGCGCGAGAGTAAACATCACACCAAATGCACACGCACACACTCACGACAGATAAACGATCACTTTTGACAGATGTTCGATATAGAAGCGAACAATCAACCAACAACGCGGCGCGCGGTTTACAATTAATCAATGTTCGCCGCTGAAATTGATACTTTCACGTTGTTTTCCTATCATTCTCGCCCCTCATCAAGCAACAAACAAACACACGTGGATTGTTAATTGTTCGAATTAATTATAATTAACCCCACGCTGACAGCAAACAACCCACATTTTCGATGTATCCAATCAGAGTTTTGTTATATTTTGTTTTTGTCAGTCCCCCTGCGGCAACCACGTGAAGCTGAAAAATGCCGTCTCCGATCGATCGATATTCAAACCGATAGATGGCAAGCGCACACAATAAATATAAAACAATGCAATTTAAAAAATGCATTGCAGATGCTCTCAATCGCCTCCTTTGTCTGAATTGAAGAGAGTGGAAAGAGTGAGCGTAATTAATTTGAAATTGTCGAAAATGCTGCAGGTTCCAATCACGGAGGAAAATCTGTCTCGTTTGAGTTAACAAACATGTTTGGTGATTCATTGTTTTAAAAAAAAATGTTTTTGGTTCAAACTCATGAGTTTGATAGAAACCGGCTTATTGGTTGTTTCAAACAATTGAGGTTGTTTCAAATCAACATCCACGTAAATAGCGAGATCTAACAACAAAATGTTTAGAGATAAGAAAAACTGAAAAACTACAAAGGACAGCCCAATGAGGTCTTATGCAATGGTGACATCAACTATATAGCAATATGTAAAGAACGTTATTATTTTTAAATAGCTTGAAGTAGAAAAGAGGTGACTATGATCGCGTGGTAAAATGCGGTTATCTGTCAAAGCCTTGCCGAAAGCCATTCCAATCGAGTAGGAGACCTGTCAAATCGATGAGATGTACCCTCTTTTCTAATACAGGCTCTTAAATTATTTGTGTTGGCCTACCCTATTAGGCCACACGGTTGTTTTCAAAAACCCATGAATGGGTAAAATACACCTTTTTTAAATAGCATCCATCTGTCATAACATGGGTGGATTTCTCTATCATGCAATGGGTAAAAAATACCCATTAGAGGATAACTCATACATTAAAAAATCGAGTACATTTTTCCACATGAATGGGCGAAAAAAGTTCAAACCCAATGCGTAGCCGGTGCATTAGCGCCTCTTGTGCCAGTTTTATTTAATTTTATGAATACTAAAATAATACGTCAAACTATACACTCTCGGAACGAAACAACGCAAGTAAGGCAAATGATATTTTTTGTATAGAAGTAATCCATGCTTTAAAATTATGCTTCCAGATCGTCGATTGTAGAATATTACTTTAACTAAACGTTAACAATCGTTTTGTGTGCACGGAACATTGAGGAGCTTGTAAAGAAGTCATATCCATGATTATACCAGAAAGGGCATGAATAAAAACAAGTATGAGTATTCTATTTTTTTTTTTTTTTTTTATTACCATAAATATCATAAAATGACAATCTACCAAACTACTACAAATTCTATAAGCAAAAATGGGTAATTTTTTACCCATTTTGGCTTCCTTCCAATGGGTGAATAAATACCCGTTTCGGCATTTTTGCAACTGGTGAAAAAATACCCATGTTGTGACATAAACTGCTTTTACCCATTAATGAGTTAATCTGGTTTAACGATTGAATGGGGAGAGGCACTTCTAGCGAAAATGGGTGTTTTTTCACTCATTAATGGGTTTTTGCAAACAACCGTGCAGCGCGCTCACTTCTCAACATCTACACAGAAAGAAATCTTGTAGTCAAAACTACCATTTTACCCGACTACGCCTATCTTTAAAACTACCATGAAATTTCAGTCAAATTTACTACGTTTATGGTAAAATCCTCAACGTTTGTGGTTGATTGATATCAACCGCATCATGGTTGATCTAATCGCAGGCATGGTAAAATCAAACGCATTTATAGTCAGCTGAAAATTGTTGGCGATTGCGCTTAATTTAACCCTCGAAATGGTAGTTTCTACTGCTGCTTTTTTTGCGTGTACACACCTTGACAACCGAAAGCATCGCGCCAGGCGCGTTCTAAGACCAGAATACCGAAAATTCGGTAAAAAAATACCGATAACCGCACAAAAGTGCACATACTGAAATTATCGGTAAACATGGATTACTTAAATTTCTGTACTGTAGGTGACAAGCGAAAAACGGTAATAATTAACTATTTGCAATCGTTTATTTTTACCGAAAATTAAGTATTGTTTTTCTGGTTTTGGTTTTTGAAATGCTATAATAAAAATGTTTAAAGCAAGGTTGTAAGATCTATTTTGTCGGATTTATTTCCCACTAAACGAATCAGAAAAATATGAACAGGCTTTAATTAGGTATTTTATTTCCATGTAGTTATTTGAGTACGAGCTACTCAAACATCAAAGTAAAAAAAAACAACAAATGAAAAGAGTAAGTGGTACACAGTTTTGTTTCATTTCAACGACAGAGTTCAACAAAAATCAATTGAGTTCATTAAAGGTTAACTGGTTACATCCTCAAAGTCTCCTGGTTCTTCTTCTGTCTCCTTAAACATAGCAAAGAGAGCATTCACTTTGGTGCGCCTGCTGAAACGTGATGTCTGAAATGTTGACATCAATTCCTCCTTATTTCCAGTGATCTACAATTGAATAATAAAAAAAATCATTGGAAAAAAATAAATATTTCAATTCTGGAGGAATTTGCGAAAGCGGTTCTGTGTCTGTAAACAAACATTCCAATCGTTAATTTTTCACGAATTACAGCTCAGTTCCTCTATCGAATTTGGCTGTTAGTGTCCTGAATTGCACTACAGCTAGCAACTATTGGCTAGCAATCGACTATGGGAATGTTTATTTACAAGCTCAGAACCGCTTTTACAAATTTCTCCGGAATTTTCATGATCCACTTATAGTAAATATTTCTACTCACCCTTTGGATTGACTGCCACAAATCTCAGTCTCTACAGCTGGTGTCTTTCTAAATAATAAAACAAACTATTTAGCCTGAAGGCGAGGAGGCGGCACAATTGAAATAAGTCATAAACTTCGCAATGGCGGTAGTGTTGGTTCTCAGATGCAGCACAGTGATCAAATTTTAAACCAAATTAAGGTAAAAAAAACGTAAACATTTGAAAATCCACTTTACTTAAGAAATAAGTAAAATTTATCGTAATCAGTCGTTAAATTTTACCGAAATTTTAGGTATTACTACAAACCCTATTTTTCGGTAAAATTAAAACCTAATTTTCGGTAAACTTATCTTATCGTGTATGTCACATTGGGTGAGTACACTGAACCTAAACATCCTCCTTTTATCGAATGAATCCTCCGTCGGTTAATATCGAAACATTAAAATCGCATTTCTGAATGATCAATGCAGGCGCAGAACGATTTGCTAGAAATCAGATGATTATCCTTCTAATGGTTGAACAACTAATAATACGCAAAGTGAATTGACCTCCCGTTCAAATTCGAATTCACGCTGTATGAAAAATCGTCATCCCGAAGTGGAATGCGTATTGCATTGGAAAAGCCCTATAGTCTGATTCCACGCCAAATCGGTCGGTCACCAAACTCAACTATCTTCGATTTTGATGAAACTTGGTACACGTCTTCGGTATGTTGAAAAAAAAAAATCCACTGGTGTTAAGATTATTTGGATTCAAGAGTAACTTTTGAGATGGGTGTATGTTTTTTTCCAACATTTTACTTGAAAAATCGTAGTTCAAAAACCATTACATTTAGAGAAAAACTTTATATGGGGAGTTGTAGAGAACTAAAAAGGCTTTGTAAAAAAATGTACACTGAAAAAAAAATTTTTTTCATAAAGAAAAATCGAAAATAAATACTAAAAATCAAATATAAAAAAACATATTTTTAATATTTTTCAAATTTGTTTTGTGGAAATTTGAGAAAAAAAGACACGTTTTAAAAAAACTCTAGGATGGACGCTCTTATAATAAAAAAGTTTTCCGAAGAGCGAACTTTGGTGCATATTTCAAATTTTGGTTATTCATTATTATAAATGAAAATTAATTATACAATATGATTTTGGAGATCATTAAAACCAATAATGATTATAATGATAAATCACCTGAACGCAACCGTTTTCGAGATTTTTCGGATTTTATTTCAATAGAATGAAAAAACCTCAGAAAATTCGCTCTTTTCTTAAGTTAATCGAGATTTCCACCAGAAATGATAAATTTTCCAAGATCTTCATATTATAACGTTCACATTACTCTAATGTCCTCTTTTCTTTTGACATCAGGATGATAAGAAGACTCATTTGAAAAGAACAAGATAAATAGCATTGTTTTAATATTGCAATCAATATAGGGTATGTGTCCCTTGACTCAGCCTATTATGAAACCATCGATCCCATTTTTTATTACAACTCATAAAGTTCTTAAGCTGTAAGCGAGATTCAACTGTTAGACACTTGCTAAGATATGTTTGATAAGACATTTGCGCGAGCATGTATCACGAAAAGTTACACAACTCTTTTTATAAAGTCAGAAACATTCGAGGGATATGGATTTAATGTCGGTCTATAAGCACCAAATTGGGTCTATTTGTGGATGCAACTTCGTCCCATTCGATGGATTTATTACTAAATGCAGTCTTTGTACGGTTGTTTTCCTAATTTTATGAATTAAGGCAATGTAAGTTGTACTCGATTTAACTAATACAACATTTTACAAAACAAACACTTAAGCGGTGTTCATATATGATTTATCAGCTATTCAATAATTAAAACATTATAATTCACTATACAATGATTTTGTTCTTTCTTTTTTGTGTTTATATGAGCCACTCGAATATAAACAACCACAAATTCATGCATTTCCACTGAAATTTGACCAATAACAACCTTTTACTACGTTATTGATACAACAGGCCATAATTGGGAACATACAAAAAATATGTCCCCAACATTGGGTCTACGATTTTCTTGTAAAATCATTGTCATTTTAGCTATGTAAACAGTTAGTTTGTAACGTGTAACAATTTTCTGCACATCCAGACTGCATTACTTGCTGATTCGATTCAATTAAATCAAATTTAGATCACTTGAAGATCGTGTAGATCATCTGTTCAGCTTAACTAGTGAAATTAAGATGCCCCAAAAGTTCAAGAAATCGAAAATTACGCGGAAGTGAACTACTATAAGATGATTAATATTATCTCAATTGCTTCGGATTGCATCGGTCATCCTTAAAGCAACATGATTTTGTTGATTATCGCTAAATTAATGACACATTTGGTACATAGGCCGAATGAAGGAGCTAGGCTAACATTACATCCCCTTACCCTATTTATAATTGTTTTATGGCTGTATCGGTCGGGCCGCTCAGAGAATGAAGGGAGCGAATTTGCTAAAGCGATGAAAGTAACAGCGAGATAGATGTCGCAGGGGCGACAAGTGTGAAATGGACAGATGATGAAATTATGCGGAGGGTCATATAGAAGAAGCATATTAATCGAACTGCTGACTATTTTGCCAAGCTCCAACGATGTTAGAGGTCGGGTGTAGTGTGTGAAAACTACACTCCGAACAGTTCGGTGATGTAGCGATGAAAGTAACACATATTGTTCAAGGTAGGTAGACAAATAGCAGCTATAACGTATGTCAGGTATATCTTCTCATAAAAAAAACAGCTAATGTACGCTGCCTGTAAACTACCAGAGATGTTTTATACCTGCATTTCCAAAGGTACCACAGCCAATATATATGCTCATACATAGTCGCATTCATCAGTAAAATCTATCTGAGTGAACTGAAAATGGAGTCTAACATGAAGAAGTGTTGTATGCCGTTTCCCAATAAACAGTGCTCAAAAAACCTTCGTAAATTAACCGAACAAAATGTCAAAAAACTCAAGTTTATGGGCAAAACACATTTGGACACTTCTTTGATGATTTGTGATTTCAAGAGATGCATCAAAATGCTGTTGGGTTTAGCTCTTTTGCAGCACTAAGACCAAAGCATTGCAAATTACTTGGCAGCACAGGTTCTCATAACATTTGTGTTTGCACCATTCATGAGAACATTAACTTGATGCTTCATGGTCTTAGAAAATATTCATTCGAGAATGATTATAAATTGTGTTTTGAAGAAATATTATGTAGCTCATCAACTAGAACTAAAAAATGTTACCTCCGTGAATGCGAACGATGTCCAGGCTTTTCAGATTTTGAGAGTAGTTTAACAGACAAATTAGAAAAACGTGGTTTAGTTGAAATATCTTTTGAGCAATGGATTTCAACTGATAGATGTAGTTTAGAGACACTTGTTAAACCAATTGATGAATTTATTGCTTATTTTTGTGAAAAGTTGGAACAATTAGTATCCCACGATTTTGTCAAATCTCAGCAGTCTAGTTTCTTGAGAGATTATAAAAGTAGTCTTAAAGACGGCGAAGTAATAATAATTTGTGATTTTTCTGAAAATTATTCATTTGTTTTTCAAGATGCTGTTCAAAGTAGTTATTGGAGTAATGAGCAAGCCACTATTCACCCTTTTGTCATTTATTACACGGAATCTGGAATACTTAAAAATATCAGTTTCATTGTTATCTCAGAAGTGTTGAAACATGATACGATTGCGGTGCAGGTGTTTATTTCAAAACTAATAAGCTTTTTGCAAACAAAAATTAAAGTAAAGAAAGCTACGTTTATGTCTGACGGGGCAGCATCCCAATATAACAATAGGAAGAACTTTTGCAAGCCTTTGTAAGTTTAAAAAGAAATACAATATTGATGCTGAAGGGCATTTTTTCGCAACATCCCACGGTAAGGGACCTTGCGATGCAATTGGTGGTACATTAAAACGAATGGCAAGATATGCAAGCCTTGCTGTACAACATGAACACCCTATAAAAGTGCATTAGAGTTATTCGAATGGGCGAACCAAAAAAAGTGATGATTGTTTAACAAAAATGTCGTTTTGTTATGTATCACATGAAGAGTATGAACAGGGGGTAGCAGAATGGAATGAAATTTACCGACAGACTAAAACGATTGCAGGTACACAAAAGTACCACTCATTCGTTCCAATTTCAGAAAACGAAGTTTTTGTAAAACTGTTTTCGAATGACGAAGAAGGCAGGATTCATAATATATATAAAAGCAATCAATAGTTTATATAATGTTTATGTAATATTATCAATGACCGAGACTAATAAATGGTATATATAAATATAAATCCAACCATAATTCATTATTTTTGTCTTATAACTTTAAGTGAAGCTTTTTCAATCGACGAGCTGTTAAGAGTAAGTAAGAGGCACATACATGTGTTTTAAAAAGACTAAAAACACAAGAGAAACAATCGTTAGCTATTGTTGTTTTAATATCACGAGTAATTTATGAAAAGGGCGTATTTTTTGAGGTTTTGAAATTTTATTGAAAGAAAATCAGAAATATCTTGAAAACGGTTGCGTTTACGTGGTTTATCATTATTATCATTATACAATTCCTTTATATAAAGTTTTTCTCTAAATGTAATGGTTTTTGAACTACGATTTTTCAAGTAAAATGTTGGAAAAAACACATACGCCCATCTCAAAAGTTACTCTTGAACCCAAATTATCTTAACACCAGTGGAATTTTTTTTTTCCAACGTACCGAACTCATGTGCCAAGTTTCATCCAAATCAATGATGATCGGGTATGATTTTTGGGATTTCCGGCACATTCTGGATGGAATCCCTCTATAACGTAAATCATTTGAAAATAGGATGGCAAACAATCCATTTTACTTAATTCGTTAAAAACCTATCAATCGATATCAGAACTGGTACCATCACGAATAAAGGATCGAGTCCCGCTTGCTTCCTACGGGGTCACGGAAGAATATTTCTAGGCTCCTCCAATTTTTTCGCTTCCGTTGTAATCTTTGCTCAACGGATAAGAAAGTGTAATGTAAAAAAAAAATAAAGGGTGTATTCGATAAAAATAGCACACAGAAAATCTTCTGTAACTTTTGAATCGTATGAGTAAAAAACCTAGAAATTTGAGTAGATCTTATCCATAGTGTATTATTTACATCTGCCAAGTTTCATAGTTATACATTCAGTAGTTCCAGTCATGTCGTCGAAACAAGAAATTTTCCGTGAGAAAAATTTGTGCACTCACAATCAAAATCCAGGGGCGTCCCACCGGTGGATTGCTAAAAGGCTTGGAATTGCAAATACAACTGTGTATCGTGTAATAAGAACCTTCAAGGAGCGTCTGAGTGTCCAAAAGAAGGAAGGGAGTGGTCGTAAAAGTGGTCCAATGGACAGTAAAATGGCCAGGAAAGTCGTACAACAATTCTAGAACCGTCCAAACATGTCAATTCGAGATGTCGCTAAAAAGTCTAAGGTGTCAGTCGGTTTTGTGCAGAAAACCATGAAGCGTGCTGGGTTACATGTTTACAAAGTGCAAAAAGCCCCAAACCGGAATGAAAAACAAAACATCACTGCGAAAACCCGCGCCCGGAAACTTTACACGAAGCTGCTCACCAAATCCGGTTGCATCGTGATGGATGACGAAACATACGTCAAGGCCGACTTCCGTCAACTTCCTGGGCAAGAATATTTCGTTGCCAAGTCGAAGTTCGATGTTCCGGAGGATGTTCGAATGAAGAAACTATCGAAATTTGCAAAGAAGTTTCTAATCTGGCAGGCGATTTGCGGATGTGGTGAAATAAGTGCTCCCTTCATCACTTCCGGAACAATAAACGGTGCGATTTACACGGAAGAGTGCCTTAAGAAGCGTCTCTTGCCATTCATTAAGAAACACAAAGGATCAACTCTGTTTTGGCCTGATCTAGCATCCTGCCACTACGCTCGAAACGTATTGGAGTGGTACCGAGCCAACGGAGTCAATTTTGTGCCAAAGGATATGAAACCACCAAATTCACCGGAACTTCGTCCAATTGAAAAATTCTGGGCAATTATGAAAAGGGAACTTCGCAAACATACCAAAACTATAAAAACAGAGCTAGAATTGAAAAAAATTTGGGTAAAAACAACAAAAACACTGGGAAAATCGGTTGTACAAAATTTGATGGGTGGAGTGAAAAGGAAGGTGCGGGCATTCGGGATGGGAGACGAAATTGAATAAAACAAATGTTGTAAATCAAAACTCATTAGTAGTTCTTCATTCCCTGAAAATTTCAAGAAAATCCGATAATCAGTTTAATTTTGATGAGTATATATGTGTGTGCCATTTTTATCGAATACACCCTTTATGTCGTTGAATTGTTTCAAATCATTCATAAATCGCTACCCGAATAAAAAGTTCTTATAGATTTACAATTGAATATGTTGTAACCATACAACAGAATCTATAGTATGTATAATTATGTATAATTAATTATTATTTTCCGAACAAGTTTGAGTCATTTACTATTGATTGTATTGTTTCACATTTGTTGAAAATCCTAGCATATGGAGTGAATTGAAGATCTATTGTTATGACAATATGCATTATTCATTTATCTGATTCATGAACAATAATATTGATGGTCGGAAATAGATTTTAATGTTATTTTATATTATTGTATTGTAATTGTATGGTTATTTTTATCCGGGTTAAATTTGGTTGATTGTCATACGAAACATGGATGATCGTCCTACGGATATAACCATAAGACAACATCCGATTTCCGAATGCTTTTCGTTGAAGGGCCAATTGAATTGTTTTTCAGATGATCTTGGGATGATGTTTGTGTTCAGTGTATGGAACTTATGGGTAATCAATGTAATGTTGCCCGAAAATCCACGCTTTTGAACCTAACGAGCATGACTTTTATCAAAACGGGTCATGATGCAGCTGTAAGAGCTTGTGTCCTTAACCTGCATAGCAATATAGTGGTTGACGCTTTCCAAACACGATGCTGCAAGCAAAGTTCTTGGACGAAACATAAGGGAGATTGATCCTGAAGGATATCAGTTAAAGTGATCGAGAAATAACCAAAAACATCAAGGGAGGAGATAGAGTGACAATAAATTTTCTGAAGGAAACTTTTCCGATGACCTAGATATCCGGTTTACGAGAGGGAAAAAACCTAATCTCACCCGAAGCACATTCAAGCGAGATTGGATTTTTTTCAAGCAGAACATGGAATTGAAAGGCAGAATGAGATGAAGTGATTTTTTACGACGAAAATAAGACTCACTTCTACTCTTTTTTAGAAACATTATTTAAATAACTTTTTTAGCGTATTAGTAGAACGATTGTGATTGGGAATTTAAAGTTTCATTCATCAATACTTCATTTGATCACTATTTAAAAAATAGTAAAACAATAAAACACTTTTTTCAAATTATGAATACTAAACGCGATCAAGTTCCTTTAAATTCCACTAGTAAAAGCTTATTTTTTGACAGATGTTGAGTGCTCAACTTGAAGAGAACATCACAGTAGGTCAAGTATTTATAGTAGATTTGTTGATACCTCAATGTATGAGGTAGAGTTTGTGGGTGAGTTTATGTTTTTGTTTGTTATCTCAAAGGTTATTAATTCCTACTCCGCTTGAAGGTAGACAAATTGGTGTTGTGTTGTGTAGTGAGTTGTTTTTGTGATGTAGGTAATTTTGAAAAAAAAAAAAGACTGCTGCGCATATTATTGGCATGATCTTCAGAAAAATCTCCAATTAAACTTGAGCAGAAAGTTCGGAGGAGGCAGTCTTATGATATGGACAGTGTTTTCATTATGATATGGACAACAACTTCATCTTTCAACAAGATAACGCTGCTTTGGCGTGGTTTTTCTATAGAAACATCCAAGATAATAACTGGCCAGCTCGTACTCCGGATCTGAAACCTATTGAAAATTTCTTGAGGATTATGGCGAGACGCGTTCACAATTGATGAGCTACAAATATGCCGAAGAGAGTGGTGGAAAATTCCTTCGGAAATGTTGGAAAATCTCATTGAATCAATTTCCATATTTTCAATCGTTCTACTATTGTGCTAGTTACTGTTTTTTTATAGTGTTTTTATAAAAACAATGAAGAACTTTACAGTGATTTCGGAAGCATTTTGAAACCTTGAGAAAATTCTTCGTACATAGGATGACCATTACTCAACAAATATAACAAACGACGCAATTCGTAAATTCTTTTGAAAAAGGCTAGTCCGATATGCACGACATGAGTCTGGATTCCATATTATCAGCTGCATTCGAGCTATTTGTTGGATCAAAGCAACACAGCCTCAAATGTTGGAGCAACCGAGCTGCAAAGCAACCTAGCAACGAACTGGGCGGTTGCTTATTTAACCCAATCAACAAATGAAAAATGTCTCATTCCTTACTATGCATCTGAAGTTAATACACGCTTATTAGTTACCACTCGAGTTCTTGTTCCTTACTGCAATACTATGTCACCACGGTTGTAGTATCACTATTGAACATGGACCTCCTAGGTTTTTAAAAGAAGAGCTAAGGGTACCAGCAGAGCTGGAAAAACTGATCAATTCCTTGTCGTAAAAAATTCGAGTCATTTTTCATATTTCATTTCTTTTGAATAAAGAGAGACACCCAAAGTGTTTAAGTTATTATAAACCGAATGAAAATTCTCAATATATAAACGTTTTGCACACAGTAGTCAGAGTGGATGGTACTGATAATCAAGCAATTGCCCGATACTGAAAAGCAAAGCATTTAATTGTGATGCAACTGCACCCCAAACAACGCAACAGCCTGGCACCATGGTGTAACCCGTTCTGTCGAAAAATCTGTGAATCCGTTAGGTGACGGTGCATATCATGGCAACGAGGACCAGCGGGCCACACCAATCATCGTTTGAATTATTAATGAAAAAGATAAAATTAATGTAGTTACATTAATCACATTATCAACCTCCGGCGGGCCCTAGAGCTTGGCGTATTGGCTTGGTAGGGGTTAGTTGCGCAAGGGTGTTTGTGTGTTTGGGTGCTTCTACGCCCCTCCTGAGGCCAGGATCGAATATTCGCTAACACTCGCTCACTCCGGCCGCTCGTAATCACGTTTTCCAACCGAGGGATCATCATCGCGGGCCAAACTGCGATAAAAGTTTGCGCGCTCGGTGGAAAAACAACACGCGGGTTGCAGCCTATTTAAAAACATTAAACTCATCGACAGCAGCAACATGTATTAAACGCACAATTTTCGGTAAGAGCAACAGCCAGTTAATAATCCGAGCGCAACCTGTATGCGTAGCGTGCACACCAGTATATTTAGCCCTGTTCGCGAATCGACTACAACCCCTAATTACTTGGCCATTTACCCCCCCTCTCTTCGCGTCGCGTTCGCCGGCATTATAATCGTGACCGGATTCTCCTGGTTCTGGCTTCCCCGCCGAGTTGACCACGCCGTGGCGGATATGCTTCGCGAGCATATTACGTACATCAGAAGTGCAGAAATTGAGTTGTACATTATCGGTAATTGCGAAAGTCATTAGCCGGGGCATCGAATCGATTTTTACAAGAATTGCCTAATGGGTGCGCTAAATGGTAGCCACGATGTGCCAGGTTCAAGAGAGCGCGGCGCGGAGAGTTCCTCCAATATAGGCGGCATTCGTTTGCTCGCTGGATGCTCGTTTTCGATGAATGTCGATTAGAGATAGAAGAGTAGAATGCTTGGAGAGTTGATAGAAATTTTGAAATCGACTTGGGCATGTCTGTCAAGAAACGATCGTGACAATCAGTGACGGCAGACAAATCGGAAATGGCGCGTGTGAATCCGGATTGGATGTTGCAGCTATGTAGTTCTCTTTTTTTATGGATTAATTAATCATAAGGCTACCGTGTTCCGAATAGGCAACACATGAGCATTGCGTGTTCCGACGCTGAAACGTGGCTACGGAACATTAACTGGGTTGAAGTTTCTATTTTTTGCATGGGTCATAAAGTTTTACGAAACTTCTTTGTTACACGGAGAATACATGCCCTTGCTATCAACGAACGGGCGGCTCCGTGCAATGTGATAGTCGATCCCGGTTTGATTGATCGCCTTTAATGCAGGGGTATTTATCATGAGCGAGAAGCGGTATGTGAAATGGTTGTGCCATGATCATGGGGACGGTTTTAGTTTAACTGTGTAACTAGCAAACGTAAACCAAATTTGAATTACGTCTCATGTAAAATTAGTAATATCTAAGTGTGTTCCTATAGTTCCTATTGAGTTCGGTTGTCGGATACAATGGCAGAGTGGCCACAGACTCGGGAAAATCGTGAAATGCGGGAAAAATGCGGGAATCAAAAATCATCGGGAATTTTTGTCATATGGAAAGAGGAGCGTTTTTGTCATTTACTCGGTCCACCGATCTCATTGTTCAGCCTGTTCAAAACGTATCGCTTAGAGCATCTTCCGCGGTGGTCCATTTTAACATCTTTAGAGTTGATTTGCATCAGCAAACTGAAAAAGAACCAGCTTAAACAGACCAACTTTGCGTTCCCCGCACCGGTGATGTATTTCTTGTTGTTAAACCCACCAACTCTTATCATCTTGTCAATCTTACAGTATCCAGAGATCAGAAGTTTTTTTTTAGAGACTGAGGATTTTTCGCAAACTTTTTACCATGGAACATACCATACAATCAGGGAACTTTCCAGAAATTAAGGGAATTAATTTGAAGTACTCATCATTTAAAATGCCCTATTCGCTTAAAATTCTTGAGAATGACCGTGGAGGTGCAGAAAGAAAGTCGACGAAGAGAATTTGTCAATGCAATCTTTCGAAAAGAAACTTGATTCATCCAAATTTTCAACGGAAATTGCAGACATTCAACCCTATACTCGTTTTTCAACGAGTCGGATCCGTGATACAAAGTTGTTTTTTCGTTTAACAGATCCGAATTCTTCCAAAACGGAAATCATGATGATCGATTTATATGAATTCGGACGTTTCGACCGGACATTCTGAACTCTAAATACAGTTTTTTTAATTATTTAAAAACCTTTTTTCGAACAAATAATACGTCAAGTCGATCAAGTTTTTTCGTTATTTTCAATGCATTCCTATAAGGTAGGATTCGTTTAGAGTCATTAGAAAACATTCGTAGTGTCAAGGGCAGTAGTTTTCCGAGATAATTTCAAGTGTTCCCAAAAATACCAGCAGTTCCAGGTTCCAGCAACTTCTGATTAAGATACCAGTTTTACCCCAATCAACTCCAAAAATGCGAAGAAGATCATTATAGTTTCATTTCCGAAAAAGTTTGCATTTAGAAATTGGACTGATTTTAGTTATTTTTCATGCGATTACTCTGCCACCTGGTGGTGAATCCAACTATGCGCCGCCAATCTTAGCAACCCTGTTGCGTACACAAAAAAAAAATGACAACGTTATAAGTTGATTTGCAGCAGTCATATCGAAAACAGTCAAACAACTACGTTCGATGGTTTCTCCGTACTGACAGCTTCACTCCGGAGCGAAGAAGTTGAACATCGTGCGATACTTCGAGTCCACCGGATATTGCCGAACTGGCATTTACAACCTGTCTCCTTTCTGGAGACAGACGAAAGCCTAGATCGGAAGGTGGCCTGTTTTCAACCGCCTGACAGTGCTGTGCGACTCTTAAATGCAGAAGCAACTGGGCAAGATGGACATCGCTATGCGGAAGCGTCAGTCGAAGCCGGTCGTGTTTGAGCAGCAGGCAATCATCCAAAAGGAGCGGCTGAAGGTACTCGTTGTGTTGAAAATGGCTAACGGGAGCTTCGGACGGCAACGATAGACAGGGAACCAAGTCTGTTACGCCCCCAACAAAGAGGTAAGCGTTGACGTCAAATATATCTCCCACACCAAGTTCCCGAAGAAGCTCCTTCTGTGGTTGACGTTCCACGAGAGGCGATTATCCAAATCGCTGCCACTTCCATCTGGGTTTGCGGTGAATGGAGAGATATACAGTACGCAGTGTCGACCGGAAGTTGAATCAAGAAGCATCACATGAAGGAGGATGTGGTCTTTTGGCCGGAACTGGCTTCGGCACATTATGTCAAGAGACCACTGGAGAAGATGAACCGAAGACCGCCAACCCCCCCAATGTACCCCAGCTGCGACCGACAGAACATTTCTGGCATTTTGGTTCTAAAGGGTGTTTCGATCAAAATTTGGTCGACTTAAACTTGACGCATTTCCTTTCACCGTGCATTAAAAAAATTGCACGCCCCTCATTTTGAAGATGCGTGCGTGTATCATCATGCCTCTATTTTGATTTTGAGATTAGCACTTCAGTTATCAAAATGTCGTCGAAGGAAGAGAAGCAACGCATCAACATTTTGCACGTGCATGGCGAAAATCCAAACTACTCTCACGCCTAGTTGGCAAAATTGTTGAATGTGGTTAAATCAACTGTTACCAACGTATTTAAAGTGTACGGTGAACGTTTTTCGACAGCCAGGAAAGATGGATCGGGGAGAAATCGAAAGCCGGAGGCCACAGCGACGACAAAAAGAGTTGCCCGCTGTTTCGAGCGGAACCCCAACCTCTCCGTCCGAGGTGTCGCAAAGGAGCTGAACCGTGAATAGAGCTAAAAATGAGCTGGACTGTCGACTTACAAGAAAGTGGTGACTCCAAATCGCGACGATAAACAAAACACATCGGCTAAAGCACGATCGCGAAAGTTGTACACGACGATGCTGACGAAGTTTGATTGCGTGGTACAGGACCATGAAACTCACGTCAAGGCAGACTTTAAACAGGACGGAAATTTTATACGGCAACCTGCCGGGGAAAGGTGGCAGATATTTGCAAGCACATTAAACTGTCAAAGTTCGCGAAGAAATATCTGGTGTGGCAGGCCATCTGTACCTGTGACTTGAAGACCAGGAAATTTATCTGAGCGAGTGCCTACAAAAACGTCTACTGCCTTTCCTGAAACGACACAATTGTTCCGTTCTATTTCGGCCGGATTTGGCATATTGCCATTACGAAAAAAAAAGCCATGGAGTGGTATGCTGCCAACAACGTTCAAGTGGTGCCCGAGGACAAGAACCCTCCCAAACCGCCAGAGCATCGCCCAATCGAACAATATTGGGCCATCGTCAAGCGGAACCTTAACAAGACTCAAAAAGCTGTTGTGAACGAGAAACAGTTCAAGGCAAACTGGTATTCTACGGCGAATAAAGTGGACCAGGGGACTGTACAAAATCTTAAAACGAATGACCCGACAATTCGCATTCGATAAAAAGGAAGCTTAGCTGAATGTTTCTCCTGAATTTAACCATATTTTGATCGGAACACCCTTTAGCAAAGCTCCTTTAAGTTTTCTCAACTAAATGGCAACATGTGTGCTACTAGGGCATCGACTGCGATGCTAATGCTTATCACACTGTGTGAGGCAGTGATGAAATGCGGAGACGATTTGACGCCTCTGGCATTGTGAAACCAAAGGGCATCTTCAACGGCGATCCAAATCGTGGGTTGGATTTATTTTCGCCTCGGATGCTGATGATTACTTCAAACTGCTTCCGGTGTTAGCGAATTGCATTTTTTTTAATCAATGGTTCTCCAAATTTTTACAGCCACTGAATTTTCCAGGAAACGCTGACTACTGCGAAACGAGGAGGCTCTCCGAAGTGTGACTCGTGTGGATTTTATGGCTAATCTGGTGTGAAGCTTCGATTTCGAATAGTATTTCCATAGCTTGGAAATGAACAGTAATGAAGTCTTCAAAGTAAACCATCGGTTTATGGATGTACTGGTCATGACTAGCATTCGCAAATAGCTCATCCAGATACATTTTAGAGAAACCTGTCATATAAAAACTTTCAGCAGGTCAACTGGGGATCATGATATTCTGGCTTATCTTCAGAGGGAGGGATACATTTTACTTTAGTTTTGATAAGCTTTCTTTCAACCAATGATGTCTTGAAGATAGCTTCAATTCGTATTTCCCGGAGAGAAGTTCGAAAACTCTTTGATTTTTCCAGGAATCGTTTTTAAACATTATATTATTCAATTGCATATTCTACAGCTTTTGAATAGTCTCGGCAGTTACATGAATTGGTTCGAACTTATATAAGCTTAAAGAAACGAAACGAACTATTTGAAAATTTGTTTAGGAATTACTATTTACATCGGAATGCCCATGAAGACTGGGTGGACATGTAATGAACTTGACAGAAGTTGATTTAGCTTTTCGGAAGTTGAATGAACTTAATTCTTAGTTTCAAGATAATCATGAAGTTTGCTCACTCACTTTTGAGACGAGAAACGGTGGAAATTCAGAGAAGTTCACTGAATTGTCAAAAAATTCTCAAATGATCCATGGAATAGAAAGTTGGGACATCTTTCATGATTAAAAACAGAATATTACAAATATTTCAATAATTAAGGAGAAATTGTAAAAAATCTGGGAAGTTGGTCGATTTGCTTAACTTTTAATAAGTTGGTGGAATTTCTGTGAAATAAATAGCATTTCCAACATGTTGTTAAACTTTCCGCCAAACGAAAGAGCAAGTATTCCACGTCGTTTGATAACGATGCACTACTGGCAGTAAAAATTACTTGGCCAATCCATGGGAAAAAGTTTGCGAAAATTCTGAAATCCCTGATAAAAAAAAATTCTGATCTCTGATGTTGAATAATTGACAGAATGACAGGTGTTTACGGGTTTAGCAACAAGAAGCACAACACCGGTGCGGGAAACGCGAAGTAGCTGGATCTATTCAAGTTTTGCTGATGCGAATCAAGTATAAACTTGTTCCAAAAATAGACCACCACTGAAGATGCCCTAAGGAGAACAAACTAGGACCAATACATCGAGCAGCTGATCCTTAACTCAGTCTGAAATGACATGAATATTTAGTCGAGTCAACAACTGCAAGAATGTGGTCAAGAATTGCATAAAGCGATTCTGAATTCTTACAACAGAAGCTGTCCCATCAAGCATTCGACTTCAAACAGAGACGTTCCTTCGTGGAACAGGAAATTGGAATGCCTTAGAAAAACATCTCGAAAAATGTCTAATAAGGCGAAACCTACCTAGCATTGGTCTCGATATAAGACAGCTCTCACCGAATACTACAATGAAATAAGGAAATCGAATAGCAGGTCTTGGATTGAAACGTGCAAAAGCATCAACAATTCGCCAATAGTTGCAAGGCTACTGAAAATTCGTGAAAGTTATCATGGAAATCTTAAACTTAAAGAGTGGACTTTTACTATAAAATCCATCCTGATACCTTAGATTTCATGATGAAATCTCAATTTCCGGGATCAAGGGTATGTCAAGATTGCAATGATACAGATGTTGTAAGTTGTTCTTCGCAAATTCTACAAGATTTTAGTAAAAAAGAAAATTCACCACTCAACCGAGTCTCAGGGAGACACTCTCGAGTCCCTTCGAATCTCGAAGAGGCGATGGCGGAAACGTACATCAAACCTAAGGCTGAAGCAAGTAGAATTGGGTTTGTGAATAATGCGCTGAATACAAAATAGATGAAGGAAAGTGGCTCACGAAAAGACAATGTAAGCCTCCCACCACGAGTTCAGATCGACGGTGATGAAATCGAGGCGGTAGGCGAATGCGTGTATATGGGGACTACCGATAACGACACCAGCAGAGGGAGAAAAAAAGGCGCATAATGACTGGCAATCGAGCCTTCTTTGGACTCAGAAGGACGATAAGATTGGAGAGTTGCTCGTCGGGGCCAACTTGGTAGTTTTGCCCGGAAGGTGTTCCCTGCGATCTACGGTGGATTGGAGATGAAAGGTGGAACGTGGAGGAGGCGAATGAACCACGAATTGCATCAGTTACTGGGAGCACGTACATATAAATAGTTCATAACTAGTACACATCAATTTCATTGCAGAAAACAGCGAATAGATTAGTGAATCTTACGACAGTTTTTCATACAATATGTAGAATAAGTTTTCTAATGAAAGCAAACAATTTTAAAGGTTACGTCATATGAAGAGAGAGTTAAATTAACGACAGAGTTCATAGATGAAGACAAAAAAATAGAGGTTAGGTTTCATATACGGCCGCAAATTCACTCAATAAAAGAGTTTATATGACTCTTATAACCGATTATCAAACTCTTAGTTCTACCGTTTTTCTACAGCCCCCTCTCCTTAGAAGAGGAGATTTTTCAGTATGCGAAAAAATATTGACTATGTAAATTCTCAAAAAATATGAACTCGTTCGTGAAGCGAGTTAGACCAGCAGGTCCACAAAAAGTTAACAGGTTTCCCTAGTTTACAAATTATAGCGCCTAACAGCTTTGTATTTCAATAATCGAGAGAAATCAAAAAACAAATCATAGGTATACAGTTCGAATGAGTAATGTAGATTTATGTGTAATATCATGCACAAACAAACATAGAAGTTCACATTATGAATCGTGTAAAGTTCTTTTATACATTGCACAGAAAGAAATGTTAATTTTAACAAACGTAAAATTTCCTCTCGTTTGATTCCAAGCCAAAGTAGGCGTAAGCAAAGAAATTGTTTGCAATCTTACATGCACCATACAACAATGTTTGCAATCTTTAATACAACAGGCTAGATTCAGGCGTTATCTGGCTTAAATTTACATGTCCTATTATTTTCAAATATCCTATTATTTTCTGCCAAATCCAGCATTCCGTTTATGTGCACTAGATAACGTAGTAGATTCAATTTTTATTTTTATATCCTCATATCTAAAATTAAATTAATCACCACTGGCGGGGCGACATCCATTAAAATTACGTTAAAAACAAGATGTCAACATAGTGGTTAAAAAATTTCAAAACTATAGTGATTAATAAATTACAAAACTGAGTCGTAGATCACATATTGTATCACTGAGCTATCCTCTGCGACCGTGTAAGGAAAATCAAACAGTACACGCTATTTCCAAACAACCCAAAAGTGAGTAAAGATGGTTAGGAGTAACACGTTGACAATTAGTAAATGTCGATTGGATTCAAGCCAATGTTGACTGTTTGTCATCTTACTACTACGAACTATCTTTACTCACTTTTGGATAGCCATACTTCCGACGATTTTGAGTCCATCGTACTCAAATTTAGGTTGTTTAGAAATAAAGGGCGATACGGTCAAAATTTGGTCAATATCAACTTGACGTATTTCTTTCAATTTTGCATTTAAAAAACCTGAACACCCCTCATTTTGAAGGTGTGTGTGTGTAGAATGTTGTTCTATTTTGATTTTTGGAATTCACTCTTCAGTTGTCAAAATGCCGTCCAAGCAAGAAGAGCAGCGTATCAAAATTTTGACTCGCGCATCGCGAAAATCCGAGCTACTACTGCACGCAAAGTTGGCAAAATCGCTAAAAGTTGCCAAATCAACCGTTACAAATGTAATTAAAGTGTTTGGGGAACGTTTGTCGACAGCCAGGAAGTCTGGATCGGGGGAAATCGAAAACCGGAAGCCGCTGAGACGACAAAGAGAGTTGCCGGTAGTTTCAAGCGAAACCCTTAACCTATCTCTCCGAGATGCCGCAAATAAGCTGGGTGTATCGTCTACAACCGTGCATCGAGCCAAAAACGAGCCGGACTATCGACTTACAAGAAGGTAGTGACTCCAAATCGCGATGATAAACAAAATACGACGGCCAAGCGCGATCCCGGAGGCTGTACACGACGATGCTGACGAAGTTTGACTGCGTGGTAATGGACGACGAAACCTACGTCAAAGCCGACTACAAGCAGCTTCCGGGACAGGAGTTTTATACGGCAAAAGGAAGGGGAAAGGTAGCAGATATTTTCAAGCACACGAAACTGTCAAAGTTCGCAAAGAAATATCTGGTTTGGCAAGCCATCTGTACCTGTGGCTTGAAAAGCAGCATTTTCATAGCTTCCGGAACTGTCAACCAAGAAATTTACGTGAAAGAGTGTTTGAATAAACGTCTGCTGCCTTTCCTGAAAAAACACGGTTGTTCCGTACTGTTTTGGCCGGATTCGGCATCTTGCCATTACGGTAAAAAGGCCATGGAGTGGTACGCCGCCAACAACGTGCAGGTGGTTCCCAAGGACAAGAACCCTCCCAACACGCCAGAGCGTTTTGTAGAGTATTGAGAAATACTGGGCTATTGTCAAGCGGAACCTAAAAAAGACCAAAAAAACTGCTAAGCACGAGCAGCAGTTCAAGGCAAACTGGCTTTCTGCGGCGAAGAAGGTGGACAAGGTGGCTGTACAAAATCTGACGGCAGGGGTCAAGCGTAAGGCCCGGCAATTCGGATTTGGAAAAGCGGAAGCCTAACTGAATATTTTTCCTGAATTTTATACTAATTGAACTTGAAAAAAGAAATTTAATTTGATTTTATAAATAAACTTGATTTCACCGATTTACACGCGTTCTCCCTTGACCAAATTTTGACCGTATCACCCTTTAGCGTGTACTGTAATATTTATAAGCTCTTCATTTTTAAGCTCACTCAATTGCGTTAATTTCCAGCTGGAATTGCTGCGAAATATTTATTCGTGCACAGCTTATTAAATTTCGTGAACAGTCAATCATTTATCTCGCTCCCCCCAAATCGGAACGGACTGACCGTTGTCCGAACACACCCTCCGAGCGCTCCGATTCCATTTCTCGTTTTCCGTCCTCCGACAAGAAAACAAAAAACAAACCAACTGAATTGTAATCTATGATTGATCACGTAGTAATTCAAATTTAATTTTTCTCAAGAACGTACTTATGTTCGAGCGTGGTTCATTTTCTTCCGCCAAGTCATGCTCAAATGAAGACCAGTAGTTGGTTGGTTCAATCTTGGCCTCCGGATTCCGAGCCGCAGAGCAGGACCATCTTCGACTTCGGGACGCGGGATTGATGCCCCATCATTTGGGCGAGTAATCACCTTCGGCATGGTCCCGGCACGTAGCAGAATGGTTGAAGCGCTAGCGCGATAACGACTTCCCTGTTCCCTGCCCCTGACCCGATGGTGTCCAGTAGAGGCGCAGATCTACAAGAAAAAAAAACGAACCATCCAGGGAGAAAATGAATTTATTTCTTTCACCCTCCGGGACACCGTCGTCATCGTCGATGGACATCAAAGGAGGCTGACGACGACGACGGCAGAAGCTAGGCACAGCAGACGGTTATTGTCGTAAAAAGGTACAGTATTTCACACCATCAGTGCGCAGCCATTTATCTCGGGATGATGCCGAATTTCCTGCTAAGATTTGCTAATTTTTTTTTTGGTCAATGTCGCCCTCGTATCGAAGGAAAGGGTGGTTTTATGACCGTTTGAACCCCGCTGTCGATAGTGTGCTGCAAGCGATAATAATTCATCCTTTTGTGGTTTCCGGGGCAGGCATTTTTCTGACTTCGTATGCATTTTTCATCCCGTCTGACGACGATGACGGCCGATATTTTCTTCCTGCCCGGCATGGCTTCCCAAAATACCATCGAGTAGGATTCATATCCGGTGCGGAAAAAAATTGAGTTTCGATGGTTCAATTGATTGTTTCATTGATTGCTGGACAGCTCTTATCGCTCTGCCCACTTTTCTGTCACTTTTTCAATTCGAGCTCGAACAAATAAATGCACTTAAAGATAGAATTGGACAGTCATCGAACTTTATTAATGTGCCTCTCCCAAGGAGGTTCTGATCGTGGTAATCAATTTCCTCCCCCAGCAAGTCATGCGGCGCTCGACGGTTCCGGTTTAACGTTGCATTTGATCGTTTTTTTTCCTGCTCAATCCACACGAAAAACCAACGCAAAATAGCGTTTTACAAATTGATGAGTGCAAGGATAATTATGTGCTTGCGGTTTCTTCGGGTTGGCAATTAATATTTAATGGATATGAAATTCAAACCAACAGCAACGAACAAAATAAAAAAAATCTGCACCAAAGAAAAACATATAACGCGTAATCAATAATGACAGCAAAACGATAAAAAAAACAATTGTGGCCACTGTTGTGATGAACGGCCTCCGCAGAAAACAATGAACCGTTTAATGAGATCACTTGAACAAACATACCAAACTGAATGCGAAAGTGAAAACAATCGATAATTTACGCGAAGGAATATTAATCTCATTTTTGGAATGCACGGAGAAAAAAGCAGGGGGGAAAACAAACATATTTAAGTTTGAATGAACCGTAATTTCACGTTGGATATTGTTATTGTTTCAGGAATTCAGCAGCTAAATTTAACCAACATTCGCTTGAATTAATGGTTTTGTAATTTTGACAGCTTCGAAAACAAACACATTTGCAAGTTGATTCGACAAATACGAATTTTTTTGTTTCGAACAAATTCTTCTTTGATTTGATCTGAATTGTAGGTTTAAAACAAAAAAGTTTCGTCGTTTCGTCGTTTTGTTATTTAGTTTGTTAGTGTGTTTTCTTCAGTCTTTTGTAGTTTAGTGAAGTGTGAAAGTCGTTCTGAGAAGTTTTCTGGAATCAAAAATAAGTTATCATCATGTGGACGAGATATTTGCATTCTACCAGTTAATGTACCAGTAATGTCAGATGTCACAAGTTTCAATAGTCCCTTCTTCTTTAGCATTTCAAGCTTATTGCTTTCAAAATTAGCTTATTGCTTGCTCTCAACTTAGTGTTCTAGATGCACTTCCACAGTTATTAATTGAGAGCTTTCGATGCCAGGTACCATTTTTGCATTAGTATGATTGTGTGGCAAGTACAATCATACGCTATGCCCAGGGAGTCGAGCAATTTTTATGGTTTACTGATGGGCCTCCTTTAAAAGAGTTTCGAATTCTGTTGCGTCACTTTATGTTATTTAATAAGTCAGTCAGAGTAACGTGTATAAGTTCAAGTGAGCATTTCGCAATTTCTTCAGTCGTTTATTATTTAGTGTGTGTGTGTGTGTGTGTATGTGTGTGTGTTATCTGCGTATCTTGTATTATGAGTTTTATCACAAAAAATAGAAAAAAAGAACGATCTCACCGATGTTTTGTTTCTTCATTCTTCTGTGCCTTTTGTTCTCTTGTCTTTGTGTTGGTTGTCATTTCCATATTGGTTTGCCTCAACGTATGCTGATTTTTAGGATCTTCAGATAGTTCCAATGACAATTCGGCGACATCGTCCATTACGTATGCCTACTCTATCACTGTATTTTTTTTTCAAAACTGTGTAGCTTGAATTATATAAGCAAAAGCGCCTCATCATACAAGACCTCGAAACAAGTATAGTATCTAGGGTTAGCAATCCCATTTTAATCTCATAACCCTCTCGATTTCTGCACAATGAAAAACAAACGATAGACGTCTAACCATTTGCTTTATTACTTTTTATTTATTGTGAATAAGGAGTGTATCGAAAATAAGCTATCCACAAACTTTCTTTTAGATTATGTTGAAAACCGATATTTTATTCATACAAAAAATTGATCCTTTATTGTACGAGGTTAAACTTGAACAAAATGAAGACCGGATGAAATTTAAGTTATTCCTTCACAAATTTTCGAACTTTTTTCATCAAGTTCCGGACAAGTGTTGCATCGCATTTTTTGGACAGTTGAGCCCAAATTTTTTTGAACTCCTGCATGTTCCCAGCTGACTTACCAGTCTTCTTGAAGACCCTCTTCACGATTGCCCAGTAACGTTCGATGGGTCGAAGCTGAGGGCAATTTGGTGGATTGATATTTTTCTCAACGAAATCTATACCCTTTTCCGCAAGCCAATTAAGAGTGATTTTGGCATAGTGAGCCGACGCTAAATCCGACCAAAACAGTGGAGGTGTACTATGCTGCTTATATAAAGGCAACAATCTCTTCTGGAGACACTCAGATCGATAGATTTCCGCATTTATAGTTCCGGTAGTGTAACAGGAACATATTGCTTGCCATACCAGTACCTTTCGACCGAATTACTCCACTTGAATCGACCTGTCCGCATCGCTCACATCCTCCCCAACGACGGCAGTAAAGTATTGTGGACCTGGAAGGGGGTTTGAGTCCTCCTTTACATAGGTCTCATCGTCCATCAAAACGCATGCATCCGGACGCTGCAAAAGACGCGAATACAATTTCCGGGCCCTTGTTGCTGCTCGCTTCTTCTGTTTTGCACTTTGTTTCGAGATTTTCTGCTTCTTGTAGGTCTTCAGGTGATTTCGCCTCTTGATACGCTGGATCATTCCGACACTCATTCCTGCTTTTTTAGCCAAATCACGTATTGACATTGATTTTTTCTTCATGATTAGAGATACCACTTTCTGCTCCAGTTTCGGGTTGGAAGAACCGGGTTTTCTGCCTCTTCCTGGTAGCTCATCCAAAGAATAGTGTTCCCCAAACTTATTAATGATGGTTTTAACACTTGCATGATGAATTCCAAACCGCTTCGCCAATTTTCGCATAGTAATACCCTTCTCACTTAGCCATGTGTCCAGAACCTTAATTTTCACTTCCTTTTCAATACGCGACATTTTGAAAACGCAGAATTTGAACCGCACAAACAAGTAAACAAAAGAAAGCTGACAGTCAAACGCACAGCATGCAGTGTTCAGAGCATAAAAAACCATCACAAATACATGCGTACAACGCAAATGTATGTGGATAGCTTATATTCGATACACTCCTTAAATGGCAACCCCGTCTATTCGCTGAGCTAAACATTGTACGTTCAATCTAATGCTCTTGAAAACTTCTGAGAATTATTATATCTGCTAGAGGTAAATGCAAAATATCACTTCACAATATGATAATGTTCCACAATCACGGAATGTCCCGAAAAAATTACTTTAAAAAAAAGAACGCCTGGCAGCAGAATACGTTCCGTTGGTGCCAGATAGCCTTCACAAAGATAAAAAAAAAATATTGAATTTTCTGCGTTATCTAATGCACATAAAGGGAATGCTAGATTTGGCAGAAAATAATGGGATAATTGATGTAAATTTAAGCCAGATAACGCCTGAATCTAGCCTGTTGTATGAAATATTGCAAACATTGTTGTATGGCGCATGAAAGATTGCAAACAATTTCGTGGTTTTCGTCACTTTTAGCTTTTTTTTTTTCTTAAAACATCTTTATTATCTGTGTTTTGTAAAAAAATGAGAATTACAACTTTTCATGTATCATTCATATGCATAAAAGTAATAATTATGAAAAAGTCTCAACTTAAGAAAACTACTCAACATATGTTTAAATATGTTTTAAAGTTGCTCATGAATGCTTTTCTGTTGTTCCATCTATACTCTCTAATGATTTTTTGAAACGAATATAAGCTTGGGTTCTTATAATGTACAACATTGTATGCCATTGCTTCAGCTACTATAAATAATGGAGCTTTTTTCCTGTAGCCTTTTTTACTTAAACCATAATACAAAATTTCTTCTGACGAGCGGAATTTGATTTGCAAATTTTTGTGAGATGTGAGAAACGTACCAGAGCTTTGATAGAAGAAATGAGTTTAATATTGTGTTCCTTTCTAGCAAATTTATCTTCCCCGCACTATGTAACTGGCATGTAGCGGCAAATGAGTTCAATAGTTTGTCAAAATTGCATTTTATCATATCTTTCCATTTATCTTTGAATATTACTCCCAAAATCTTTATCTGTTGTTTTTCTTGAATCATTTGTGGGCCCAACTTACAGTTGTTAATCATTCCTGACGATCAACGTTAAGTCATCTGCGTATGCCATTATCTTGATCCAATTACCTTCAATCATTAAACCTAACGTACTATCGTGTAGTTGCCGGATGAAAGGGTCCACCTAGAGCGAGAACAGCAGCATCGACAATGGACAACCTTGACGAACGGAACGTTGTATTTTCATAGAAGAAGTGAGAAAGCCATTTACCATGACCTGTGATGACGCATCGGAATACAGTCTCCGGATGAGGGTGATGAACTGCGTAGGAATTCCAAACTTCGCCAATGTCTCCCATAGTCGATCGTGGTCCACCGAATCGAAAGCTGTTTGAAGATCCACACTAACCAGCGCTATCTTCACTCGTTTGCCCTGCTGTGTCCTTGCTACGACCGTTCTTATTTTAGCCAGGTTTTGCACACAAGACTTCCCCTCCAGCCTTGCAGTTTGACCATGACCTACTAGCGATTCCATGCAAAGCTTGAGTCGAGTTGCACAAATTTTAACGAGAATCTTATAATCTGTATTCAGCAGACTGATTGGCCTGTAGTTCTGCAAGTCATTTTGGTCCCCAGACTTCGGAATCAAAATGATTATTCCCTTTGCAAAGTTTTCTTGTGGGGGAATAGAACCATCTAAAAATCCATTGAAAAGACGTAACAAATCAAAATGCTTCTCATAAAATTCATAGGTGAGGCCTTCAGGCCCTGGCGTTTTCTTTTTCGTTACTGTACTGCTTCGCCTTGCTTTTGAAATCGTACGACCATCACTCTGAAAAGTTCAGCTCATGCTTACGACGTTGTTTTAACTCGGACATGGCTTGAATGAATCCCTCGGAGGTAGCTTCATCCTTCAGCAAGAAGTCATTTATTTTCCAATGACCTCTACCAATGATGGGAACGGCATTCTGAATGTTTATCTCGAAGGTAAGGACAAAGTATCTGAGAGTGTTGAGTGACGGGTAGTTCGGACTGCCGATAAAGAAGATCCGTTGACATTGCCTGTAGTCGTATGCCGTAGTCAGGTGATATCGAACGTCTCTAACACTTCTTTACATTGCTTCGTGATCTGGATCGGTTCGCCAAGCTTCTTTGTGATGTAGATCTGAGGGCAATTTCTTCCAACTGGTTTTGTTTTGCTGTCATATCACCACTACGTTTTTGCTTACGTGATTTTCTGCTCCTATCGACCGTCACAAAATCACCATTTTCTTCCGATCCCGATTTGCCACTTGACGTAAGCGGCCGCTTGTTTGGCCGCTCTTGTCCTTAGATCATCTCTTCGTCGCTTGATTCCTGTTCGGAAGGCTTGGCAGCCATGTTCGGTTCATCCACGGCAATTGTTACCTCTTGTTCTAACACCTCAACGATGGGATTCTCCAATTCCTGGTTCTGCAGCGGGTTAGATGCGATTATCGTGGCCCTTTTTGACAACGGGAATAACGTGACCATCGACAGCTCTAATCTGTCATCGCTTTTGGACGATGATGCCGCTTCCTGAAGAGCTCCAGCGTAGGTGGTTTTGCTAGATTGAACCTCGCTCTCCATATGGCTGTGCACCACCGCAACGTTTTGCATTGTCCCAGCTTCCTGTCTAACCGTTGCGGGAACCTCCTCACCTCCTTACTTTGACCCTTGATTAGCGTTGTTCTGTGGACACTTAGCTTTCAGGTGCCCCTCCAGTTTGCACAAAAAACATCTCAGCCTTAGGCCCTCATAGTAAATTCTCCGTCGTCGGTTGAGAAAGTGGACAGTTGCTGGAATTTCCTTTTTGATATTCACAAAGACTCCTCGGACACCAGTGAAGAGATGCAACTCCAATTCTGCGGGAAATTTCTCGCGAATCATCCGTTTCACGGTTCCATACTTTCCTAATACCAACGACACATCAGTATCGGATATCTCCGGCGGCAAATCGAAAATCCTCACGTACCGGGTACATACTCCAGCGATGGACATACGGACTTCAACCATCTTCCCGCTGGAGTAACGGAACGTATGGATTTCGGGGTTATGCAAAAGGGTTTCCTTCGTAGCTCGCTCAGACCTAAACTTGATGCAGACGATCCGTTCATCAGAAATTTTGTAGCCTGATTCCATGTCCGCTTTGTCAGCATCAAACCCCTTGATAAATCGGCCGATTTCCATGACGGTTGGCCCAGCAGCACCATCTGGGAACTGGAAAACCAGTATGTTGTTTACGATTTCACTGGACATCTTGCTGATTCCTGTTCCCTTAATAAAGTAGCCTGTTAGGGCTCACAAGGAACCAAAACACGAACGATATGAGTGAGTATGTGTGTTACTCTCAGCGCGGAGATTGATCATATAAATTAAGGTGAAAATTAAGGATCTGGACACATGGCTAAGTGAGAAGGGTATTACTATGCGAACATTGGCGAAGCGGTTTGGAATTCATCATGCGAGTGTTAAAACCATCATTAATAAGTTTGGGGAACACTATTCTTTGGATGAGCTACCAGGAAGAGGCAGAAAACCCGGTTCTTCCAACCCAAAACTGGAGCAGAAAGTGGTATCTCTAATCATGAAGAACAAATCAATGTCAATACGTGAATTGGCCAAAAAAGCAGGAACGAGTGTCGGAATGATCCAGCGTATAAAGAGGCGAAACCACCTGAAGACCTACAAGAAGCAGAAAATCTCGAAACAAAGTGCAGAACAGAAGAAGCGAGCAGCAACAAGGGCCCGGAAATTGTATTCGCGTCGTTTGCAACGTCCGGATGCATGCGTTTTGATGGACGATACGACGATTTGTAAAGGAGGACTCAAAAACCCTTCCAGGTCCACAATACTTTACTGCCGTCGTTGGGGAGGATGTGAGCGATGCGGACAGGTCGATTCAAGTGGAGAAATTCGGTCGAAAGGTACTGGTATGGCAAGCAATATGTTCCTGTGGTTTGAAGTCAACCATTTTTTACACTACCGGAACTATAAATGCGGAAATCTATCGATCTGAGTGTCTCCAGAAGAGATTGTTGCCTTTATATAAGAAGCATAGTACACCTCCACTGTTTTGGCCGGATTTAGCGTCGGCTCACTATGCCTAAACCACTCTCAATTGGCTTGCGGAAAAGGGTATAAATTTCGTTGAGAAAAATATCAATCCACCAAATTGCCCTCAGCTTCGACCCATCGAACGTTACTGGGCAATCGTGAAGAGGGTCTTCAAGAAGACTGGTAAGGCAGCTGGGAACACGCAGGAGTTTTGGGTTCAAGCGTCCAAAAAATGCGATGTAACACTTGTCCGGAACTTGATGAAGAGCATTCGATCCAAAGTTCGAAAATTCGTGAAGGAATAACTTAAATTTCATCCGGTCTTCATTATGTTCAAGTTTAACCTCGTACAATAAAGGATAAATTTTTTGTATGAATAAAATATCGGTTTTCAACATAATTTGAAAGAAAGCTTGTGGATAGCTTATTTTCGATACACTCCTTATAGAACCATATGTCTCCAGAGCGTTTGTGACGTACAGGACCAAAAAATCTTCAAAATCATTACAGAATTGTTCCAAATGATGTCTTGCGATTTCTTGCATATCTCATTCTAGACTCCAAAAACATCTCAATCGTATTAAAACTCCTTTTACAAATTGACCGGACCAGTTGATCCGATTCCCTACATCTCAGTCAGTCGCTTCGTTCAATTGGCAATCACTCCAAGTAGAACCGAACAGTGCGATTTAGCAGAAGCAAATCTCACGCTAATTTACGCCGATCGAACAAAAAAACCAGACTGATGGTTTGTGTATAGAATCGAGTTAGATCGAGATTAGCTCGAAATTACCATAATGTTCATTCTTGATCCACGCTGAAACGCGTGAAATTTGCATCGCTGGATAGTTGAAAGTGAGATGCGATTTTCGTCCCAGTTCAAGGCAAGATGAGTGCGGTGATGTGGCGCCACCTACCCCATCATGTTGGATGGTTTGCAAAATTTTTCCAAGCCCGACCGACTCGGCCGTGCAATTCTGGGTGAAATTCAATTACTCTCGAAGCTGAAAAGCATTTTTTTTTCTGTCTCTCTCCCTCTCCTCTATAGTGCTGTGCGTCTATTTGCGCTCTAAGCTGAGTGAGTGAATTGAAATTGAATGAAGATGATTACATTCATTAGAGAAGTTTAATGATGGTACACACAGCAATCGGGTGTGTGTGTGTGTGTATGTGTGTTCTTCAGAAATCTGAGAGATGAAGGAAAGAAGATCGACCCAGCTCAGGAAACTGGGCCTGTTGAAGAACTATTATTTGTAGGATTTTAAATACATCGGTTTCAAGAGCATTGTGAGGTCTGGGCGGAGAAGCGGACGGAGGACCGGGCGGGGAAATTACATTAAAATGTTTGCTGTAATAACCGGAAAATGAAGAGATGCTTTTTGTGTCGGGGAATGCTTCCAAGTTGAATGGGCAGGGTACTTGAAGTTTGTTCTATTTTGGTCATTGGAAAGAGTGAATTTGTTTTGCCGAACCGGAGGAAGTCGTTTAATTTCGGGTTTGTCCTAATGGAACCGTCTGCTGCATTATGAATGGAAGTCGACAAATTCGTTGGAAAGTGGTGCATTTCACTTGATTGCATTCCATCTGGCAATGATGAAACCGCAATAACAAAACCACCAATTAATCATTTCGCCAATGAGAGTGCACACACCACAATTGCTATACATACATGAGTATAACCTCGCACTCACGCGGTGACGCCGTTGCTGCTGCTGCCGCCAAAACCATCACTGAACTGATACGGTTTTGATTAATGAAGCTATCGTCTTATCGGGCGCCATTAATTACTGTGGTATTATAAATTTTTCGCCGAGAAGAGCAGAGTGAGAGCTCCCTGATGCGTGCGCCGAGTACAAATGTTTGTGAGTGGAAATCCTCATCGCAGCATGATGAACACTGTACACACACTCGGCTAATTTAGATAATGGGCCCGCAGTACCCTCATTCCGAGGCCATTTATCAACAGGATTCTCGCTGTTGCCGGTGTGTTTGTTTTTAAATTACACAAATCACAATGTGAAAAAAAAGAAGCTACACACGCAAAATGCGGATCATGAAAAGAAATTGAGAATAATGTAACCCAAATTCAAATCAACGTCCATTGTTTTCTTCCACCGAACATCCATCATCTCTTGACGAGCTAATAATGGAAAACCCGGAGCTTATCGGAACGGATAATAACCCCTCCCCCCACTATCTAGATGAGGATATATCGACTGAAATCAGGAACCAAGCATGCATTATGCACTCGACACACACACACACTCGAAATGTAAACATAACCTGCAGTCAGCTTTTGTTGTTCGGGCATGAATAAATAATTCGCAACCGAGGGGTGTGCCAATCGTCAAGTGCTTCACCAACATGGTACTTTCTCCATTTCACCCCCCACTCCCCTGAATATAATTCGTCTTTAATTTACATACAATTAAATATCTAAACATGTAAACATCGTTTACATACATAGAACTACACACCGTTTTGGATTCCATTTGGTGGGGATGGCAGTTCTACAAACTCACTCTAGTTCCACAAACATCCCACACTCCCGCACGCGTGTTTTTTCCCTCTGATGGCGAACGCACGCACTACACACTTCCCATGAGCACGCAAACATCAAATGGAATATCAAATTTCATATTGTTTCAATAACGCAACGAATTGGTGCGACGCTTGATAGGTTTCCGTGTGGTCCTTTTTCATCGGTTTTAAATGACCACTTCCTGCTGCCGCTGCCGCGGCCAAGGCGGGCTGGAAAACTAGACACCCTGTACTTTTTTCGAATTTGATTCTCATGCCGCCGCACCCGCGTCGTGACGTTGGCATAAATCCTAACCTCGAACCTGTTTTGCATATGGCAGCGCGGCACCCGATCGCAATCATCGTCATTATTATAATCATTAGATTGTACAGAAGGTAGCGGTTGGTGGAGGGCGGGGCAGGAGGGGGTCATTGTGATTGGTGCAGGCGGTTAAATGAATAGTTTAAACTTTGACTCGGATAGGTTGATGCTTTGTTGATGTTGATTCGGTGGTTAATGGAGTAGGAGAAATGCGATGATTGGGAAGTTGGTTTTGGGTTGGGGCTGTCAAATAGATGAAAACACTACAAATAAAAATTAATTGTGGCGTAATATGCAGCAAATGATAAACAAAAGACCATGTGAAGAAACAGTTTTAGATAAGTGCAAGTTTCTAAAACGATCATCGAATTATGTGATTATATTCATGAAAAAAATCCTAAAATTCATATTGTATCGTGTAAAACGTTTATCGAAAAGAAGTAATCCAAAGAAGTAAAATCAAAAAGAAGTAAAAAATCCAAACGTTGAAATAAAAGTAGAGACAAATGTTCAAAACAATGTATTTTATCACTGCTTAACATGTTAAAATATAAATTAAATTAACAAATTAATAAGATTGCTAATTTCGTTAATATCATCGTAAATTAGCCTTTTTACCGTCCATCAAGTTCTGCACCGTGGTTTTTATGCATTTCCTTGGCACTGCTGACTAATTTTTCTTGAAGTTTGAAATATTGAAAGCCACTGCACCAGCCTTTTTGAGGTTCCGCTTGACGATTGCCCAGTAGCGTTCGATCGGTCGCAGTCGGGGACTGTTTGGTGAGTTGATATCTTTTGCAAACGAAATCGATGTAGAATGTTATCAGCAAACCACTCCAGTGTGGCCAAAAAAGAGGAGGAATTTCATGCTTCCGATATAGTGGAGCGCATCAGTGCCTTGAGTAGTCAGAATAACAACAACAAGTGCTTCCGGAAAATAACTGTAAACTTGTGAAAAACTCGGTACTTGATTCGTTCCAATTGGCCAACGCTGGATTGAGGTACCCGCTGGACCCGAGGTAACCGTAACCATAATCCAAGTTTTTCCAGTGGATTTCTGATTTGTTGTATGCTGAGATCCATTATTTCCATATTCACGGCGAAATTACATCGTATAAACGTTCTGTAAAATTTGTCTGAATGAGGTGCGTTATTTTTTGAAACATCAGAAAAGCTGGTGGTATCAGCGTTATCAATGTTATCAGTTTCATCCTTTTTCTGCTACTGTTCTGCTATCACATTAGCCCAATAATCAAATCAAAATCGGTTAAATCAGTGCAATTGAAATGGATTCGGATGGAGAGGAAAAAACCGTTTGTTACATATGTGAGAATCCAGAAGAAAATGTATCCCGGATCATTGAATGCGTCCAGTGCAAGCAGTCCGTTCATTTCCGTTGCAAAAAGATATACGGCATTGCAATAGCGAAAGTGAAGAAACATCCATACTTCTGTTCTGTGGAGTGTATCGACATGTCAGCGCATAGCAAGAAGCAAGATGGTAACTACGATCACGTCATTGCTGGAATTCGCCTACTTGGACAGTCTGTTCTAGATGCTAATCAAAAGTCTACCCATGTCTATCCTGATGACCCTATGACTATCCTGATGCAAACAACCAAACACATCGAGGAGTCGCAGGAGTTTCTCGCAAAGCAATTTAATGAACTGCAGGAAAATTTCAACGCCTTCAAGCAACAGCTAAAACAAATAAGAAGGTGTGGAAGGAGGTGGACGATCGGAATGAGAAATACACCAACCTGTTGCTAACGTTTGAGCGACTGGAGACCGATATGGACACGATATATCGATCTTCAGTGCCCAAAAATGCCAGATCCTTGGCAACTTGCGAACACTCTTGAATGCGGTCTGCAGGCAAGTGACGTTCCGGATGCGCGGCGGTTAATGAAGAAGAATGCTGCAAGTCAATCGGCGCCGATATTGGTCTCGTTTGTTTCGGAGCAAATTGAGGAGACGTTTTTCGCACAAAAACGATCACGTAGCATCTTACCTACAGCTGTTAGCAGTATTTTCGCTGGCTCAACATCGAGAGTGGTTATTCGGGATGAATTGACAGTTTTTGGAAGAGAGCTCTACAGCGCGACTAGAGAGCAGACATCGCCGGGATACAAATACATCTGGCCTGGAAGAAATGAGAAGATCCTATTGAAGCGTCAAGATGGAACGAAAGTAGAAGAAGTCAGCAGCAAGCATCAGCTGCAGGAAATGCTGAAAAGGTCGGCGAAGCGTACCCTGAACTTGTCATCTGCTAATCTGCTATCTAAATCTGCTAACATAATCAAAAATCAAAAACAAAACTTCCAATATATATTTCAACATAGATCTGCTACTATTACGCCATTATTTAAGGTTGCTGAATGTCTGGCCTGGGAGGTTGGGTTGAATTGGTCCTCAATGCACCACGCCATTCCAGCATACGTTTCCTACCACACGAAGTGTGCGGTGGCACGATACTTTGGAGTTTGTTTTCTTACATTAACAGATAAAAAATCAAAATTTTCAATGTGATGTAAATATCAGAGCTTATAAAATTGTACTTCGTTTCACACGAAGCAACAACTTGCATGAAATAGTTCTGTAAAAGATGAGCTTCTGCATACAATATTATCTACAATGCATGGAATGTCCCAGAACTTTACACGATGTATGATGCAAATTTTTCTGTTTTGTGACGCTCCATTTATGTACATGATGTTGAATAGAAATTCACACTACTTTTTGGAGCTGTGTAGTTTATTCCTCTATCTTTGCTTTGTTCATCGTTGAACCTATGTGTGCCTAGTCATCTAAAGTTTCTCCGATCAACCGTCTATCCCCGTAAATTCAAATCAAAATCAACCTCTTCTTCCACTTAATGCTCTGAGGTTTTCAAAATATACGATAATATACGAGATATACGAGATTTATCCAATATCAAAAATCAGCTCTAAGATTCAAAAACCAAACTATAAATTTTAACGGCAAGCTATGAAATAGCAAATATTATAACCAATTCTCGAACCACTAAAATTCCCAATAAATCTTATGTGTGTGTGTGTGTGTGTGTGTGTGTGTGTGTGTGTGTGTGTGTGTGTGTGTGTGTGTGTGTGTGTGTGTGTGTGTGTGTGTGTGTGTGTACAATCCATATTCCACTGGCCGGCAGTGTTTTTATGGAAGAAACCTGTCTGCATCTATATTTATAATTTGTATTTATTTATACACAGATAAAAAGAAACATTGAATTTTCTGCGTTATCTAATGCACATAAAGGGGATGCTAGATTTGCCAGAATATAATGGGATATTTCGTGTAAATTTAAGCCAGATAACGCCTAAATCCAGCCTGTTGTATGAAAGATTGCCAATATTGTTGTATGGCACATGAAAAGTTGCAAACAATTTCGTTGTTAACGCCTGCTCTAGCTTGGATTTAAACGAGGAAATATTTTACACGCTTTTTAAAATTAATTATTTTTTTCTGTGTAGATGCAGACATTTTTAGCCCTGAATATGGAAGGTGATAGCTCTATTGTACATCCAACAACCCATTTCAAGAATGCCTGTTCATACACGTTCATCGAAATTCTCACTCAGCTAGGTGAAAACCATGCTCTCTCTCAAGCAGGTTGTCGATGAGTAGCGACTCGTTCACATTTTCATCTCTCCTTTATCGCCGATAATTCATTATCCTCTCTCTTGCATATGCGAAAATATCTCACTCCAAAATTCAACGAAAATATTTTCTCATGTCACATTTTTCACTGAAAACATGCTAGATCGTATACGAGGAGCAAAAACCGAGGAGCAAAAAACGAGGAGTCACAACATGAAGTAAAATTGGCTTTTTATCGAGTTATAATGTCAGAATAAAACAAGCATGAAGACTGGTGCATTTTCAAGTGTCGAATAGTAAGTTAAAAATAATTATCGGCATCTAGGGTTTACTGAAAAAAAAACGATTTATCAGCTACTCATGCTCTCCGAAAATTATAAATCGCCTTTGCTTTTCTCGCGAAAACTGCTGTGAGCGTATAATAGAATTTTGCAAGATGACGTCACTAGTGAACGTGTGGTTTATCCTGATGAATGGAAATCAGTTTTGACAGGTATTCGTGGTTTGTTTGTTTTCGAATTCAAACAGATGAAATAAACAAACCACGGACTCCTGTCAAAAGAAATTCATCCGATTCATTTTGCGAGGTTATGTTAGGTTGGTGTAAAACTCAATAGTCTCTAGCTTCTCACATTCTCATCTGTTTCTCCAAGCGGGTGAAAATGAACGTTTCTGCTATAAATCTTAACCTGTGAAATTTCAAACTTTAATCTACACTTCCCTTCTTGGCATTCACTTCTACATGACATCCGGCTCTTATTGCTTTCCGACGGTCATCCATCATGCTTATTTTTGTCCTGTCTAACTACTTTCTTGATCTTTCCCTGTGTGATCTCCGGCATCACCGCTGTCACTAGAATCCCTACAATTCGCTGGCGTTCTCTTGTTCTGAATATCTTTTGGTTGCTGATCGCTATTTCTCCTCTCTTCTTTCCTATCTCCCTTTTCATAGTCGCTATGGGTAACCCGAAAAGTTCAGATCACACCACTCTTGATTTCCTAAATTGTTTCTTACAATACTCAGAATCCATTGTTGATGACATTTTTCTCGACCTGCCTGACCTATGCAATTTATCGGAATCTCGTTCGTCCTCTGAGTTTGTGTGACAATACTTTCATCAGGAAGACTTTTTAGTCCTCCCTACGCTATATTCTGAATTGAACTCTGATTCGACTGACGCTGCCGGGGACGGCCGGTTGTTTCCAATCGTCTTGGTTGTTGAGCATAGTGCGGTTGAACTGCGACTGGTATGTCTCGCATCCTTGATCGCCACGACGTGCTACCTGACAACTCTTCCCTTCTTGGAGAATGGCTTGCTGCCTCGAGCTGATTGAGTTACTTCCCCCACCCCCCTCCCGTTTTCCCTTACTCGGCCTGTAAACATTGAATCGTTGGCATCGATTTCGAACACCGAGAGTTTCGAGCGATAATAAGGACGGATGTTTTCCCATACTAGCTGGAACAAGGTCTCCCAGGAGAACGAGCGCTGTAAACATTGATTTAACTTCTCGACCACCGGCTATGAAGGTCTCACAATTTTTCTGCCTCAATTCTCTTATCTGAGTTCTTATTCCTCGGTATCTGTTTGGGTTTCAATACCTAAAGAGAATCTCATTCTCAAACCTCTTCCAACTTGTAAGATGTGCTTCCCTCGTGAACCAACCATGTAGGCTTCTCCCTTCATTATCCGATGGATATTATTGAGCAGCTCATCCTTCAAGATTCCTCTATGACGTGCCATTTTCTGAATTCTACTCAGAAAATCATCATTCTGGATTGACCTATTGTTCCCCGAAAAATTAAGATCCCAGCTCTCCACTCCATAATGCCACAACAGATTTGCAAACTCCTTGGAGCTAAACTGTGTACCATTATCGGGCAGGATAATTTCCAGTACACCGAATTAAAAGAAATACTGCCTGTTCCAAGAATTGCACCAAGGTTGAAGCTGTTGCTTGTCGAAATGGTTGCATCAAAATAAATTTTGTGAAGACATCCGTCAATGTTCCGAGTTTCCAATCGTAGTCCTTAATTCGTCGCCTAGGTCTTTGCCGATTGTGGGTAATTACCAAGATTTGGGAGGAGGAATGTTTACCGGATTGTATGGAAGGAATAGTGTGTCCCATCTATAGGGCGACAAGCTGGATTGCTGCAATTATCGTGCGATACTGAGCGCTGCCTACAAGTTGCATTCTCAAATATTATGCCGCCGCCTGTCACCAATTGCAAAGCAGTTCGTGGGGCAATACCAAGCGGAATTCATGGGTGCCCGCGCTACTACGGACCAGATTTTCGCAAGTGCTGCAGAAATGTCGCGAATACAACGTGCCCACACATCAGCTTTTCATCGATTTCAAATCGGCTTATGATACAATCGATCGAGACCAGGTATGGCAGCTTACGCACGAATATGGATTTCCGGACAAACTGACGCGTTTGATGAAAGCAACGATGGATCGAGTGATGTGTGTCGTCCGAGTATCAGGGGCGCTCTAGAGTACCCTCGAATCTCTGAGAGGGCTACGGCAAGGTGATGGATTGTCGTGTTTGTTGTTTAACATTGCACTGGAGGGTGTGATTCGAAGAGCTGTGATAGACACGAGTGGCACGATCTTCAGGAAGTTTACTATTTGGCTTCGCCGACGACGGAAACGTACATCAGACTTAAGGCTGAAGCTGGTAGGGTTGGGCTTGTGATTAATGCGTTGAAAACAAAATACATGAAAGGAAGAGGCTCATGAGAAGACAATGTTAGCCTCCTAGCACGAGTTCAGATCGAAGGTGATGAAGTCGAGGTAGTAGACGAATTCGTGTATCTGGGCTCATTGGTGACCGCCAATAACGACACCAGCAGAGAAATACAAAGGCGCATTATGCCTGGCAATCGTTCCTACTTTGGACTCCGAAGGACGCTAAGATCGAACAAAGTTCGCCGAAACACAAAGTTGACCATCTACAAGACATTAATTAGACAAGTAGTTCTCTACGGCCACAAAACATGGACATTGCTAGTGGAGGACCTTGGAGTCTGTGAACGGAAGCGTACCATCTACGGTGGAGTGCAGATGGAAGATGGAACGTGGAGGAGGCGAATGAACCACGAATTGCACCAGTTGCTGGGAGGACCTCCCATGGTACACATCGCAAAAATCGGTCGACTAAGATAGGCTGGGCATTTCGTAAGAATGTCGGACGACAGCCCTGTGAAAATGGTTCTCGAAAACGAAACGACAGGTACAAGAAGAAGAGGCGCGCAACGAGCAAGGTGGATCGATCAAGTAGAAGGCGACCTGCGAACCCTCCGCAGACAGCAAGGCTTGCGAGTGACAGCCATGGACCGAATAGAATGGAGACAACTTCTGTGTACAGCAGAGGCCACGCCGGCCTGATTGGTAAGGTACCAACCATTCAAAACATGAACTACGTCTTTGTTTTCTATAAATGATGTGATAAAAGTTAAACATTTCTGTATCTTTCTGGGATGTTCCAGGTTATCCAAAATGCACTTGATTTCAGAACTTTACATCTGCAGTTGTAACAGTAGCTCTAAGGACTATATAAGATTATGATAGGTATTCAAACATATTGAATGACCCTTTTGGAAGGTCAACAGTCATTATTTGATCATTTTGTGATGTTCCTGGTCATCAAAACCGTCCTTGAGTTCAGAACTTCAGATCTACAGTAGTAACTATAGCTTTTTGCGCTATACAATGTAACACTACGTATTCAACAATATTCAGTGAATATTTTAGAACGCCAAAAAACTTTACGAGATAAACTGAGATAGTCAGAATCATCCAAACTGTCCTTGAAATCAGAACATAAGATCTACAGTTGTAACAGTAGGTTTTTGGAGTATGCAAAGGATCAATATGTATTTAAAAATATTCATTGAATATCCTAGAGGGTTTGAGCTGTTTGGAGGAATACTTGTAACTATAAATTAGAAGAAAAATTAGTAATCTCCATTTAATTCCAACTACCTTTGCTTATCTTCGACAGATACGCGTATTTCGTTTACAATGTGCAGACTTCTTCAGTGTCTCGTACTAATAACTCGACTGTAGACGAAATACGCGTATCTGTCGAAGATAAGCAAAGGTAGTTGGAATTAAATGGAGATTACTAATTTTTCTTCTTATTTATAGTTCATTGAATAGTTTAGAAAGTCAACAGACATAATGCGACAATCTTGGGAAGTTTTAGGTCATCCAAACTGTCCTGAAATTGAAAAGATGAGATCTACAGTTGTAAAAGTAGCGTTTTGGGCAATATAATGTGACTATATGTATTCAAACATGTTCCATGAATCGGAATGTCAACAATGAATATTTTATAACCTTCTGATCCTCTAGGTCATCTAAACTGTCCTGGCGTTTAGAACATAAGATTTACAATCGTAATAGTAATTTCAAGGCAATACAAAGTTACAATAAATATTCAAACATATTCAGACAATATTTCTAAAGGTCAACAAACATTAGAAAGCAATATGACATGTTCTGGGTCATCCAAACTTTCCTTGTGATCAGAACATAAGACCTACAGTTGCAAAAAAAAGCTTTCTGGCCTATGCAAAAATATGTATTGAATATCTTGGAAGACAATCAGACATTATGAGATAATCTTCTGGGTTATCCAAACAATCCTGAACTTTGAATCTGAAAATCTACAGCTGTAACTGTAGCTTTTTAGAACAAACAAAGTAACAATATGTATTTAACCAATTTAAGTGAGCCTTCTGGAAGGTAAACAAATAGAATGAAATATCTTGGGATGTTCTAGGTCGCCAAAACTGCCCTTGAGTTCAGAAGTTCGAATCTACCGTCATAACATTAGGTTTATAACTTATCAAAGGTGACGATATGCATTCAAAAACATTCAGTCCTTGTCAGATTATCTTAGATGTTCAAATTCAGAAAAACTGACATGAGTTCAGAAGTAGCCTCTTGGGCTACGATAATTGTTAAAACATATTCAATGAATATTCTGAAACGTCCACAGACATCATAGGGTAATCTTGTTAGAAAGGCCATTCAAAACATAAGGTCTACAATTGTAACGTTAGCTTCATGGGCTATACAAAGTTAGGTTAGTTTGTTTGGCATACATATCTCAAGATTATCTCATCATGTCTGTTGGTCTTCCAGGTCGTGCATTGAATATGTTTTAATATACATCATAACATTGTCAAGGAGTTAAAGCTACTGTTACAACTTTAGATTATAAGTTCTGAACTCTAGGACAGTTTGGACAAACTAGCATATCTTAAAAATAAATATCCTACTTTTTTCAATCATTTCTATGTTGGTGATGTATAATAACACTTTGAAAATGTTAGGCCTGAAAGGGTTCATTCAAAGAATATTAAAATATTGCGGAGTCCTACGTCATCATTCCGTACAACCCAATGGGGCTGTACCTTGAAGTTTTTATCTAAACCGCAAACAATTGATGAAATGTTCCATGGAAGTTTTCTCAGCGGCAGAATGAAAACTGTTTTTCATTTATGTCCCCAAAACATGTCCCTTTTGTTGGCATCCATTAAGATTTCGTGATTCCCAGATCTCAGTCCCTCTCTTTCTCTTGAAGATAACGAACTCACAATTCAACCAACGACATCTCGTATCTTCTTCGATCGAAAGCATTGGGCGCCCTACGTTCGTCTTTTCGACCGGACGACTCCTTGGAGAGGCACAAAGAGAAATAAAATCGATTTACTATTCATCCCACGTTGTCTCCCCTTGTTTTGTTCGGTCGGATCGAGGAGGCCGTGTCGTGATGGTCGTATTCCCAAGCTATGCATGGCATTAGCATTAGCCGGGGAGTAGCTTTCCACACAGTAGCTCAGCAAATCCCACCGGGAAGGAAGTATGAAAATTTTAAAGTTTGACATTCCGGCTGCATCTATGATAAAGTGCACAACCCACCCGTGTGTATTTGTGCATCGTGTGTAATCGCATTTAAATTGAAATCTAGATGGAAACCACGGCCGGTTGGAAGGGATGCATGTTTACCTCTAGGGTAGGGCTGCTTACTGCACCGAGTGTATTTAACATAAACGAACCGAGTGCATCTCTACTGACCAATGCAGACGGCGGCTGCTGGCTAAAATCCCTGTTGGCAGCCGCATTTGGCATATTTTCATTTACTGGACTACTTACTTGCAGCAGCATGACGCTCGGTAGGTACCCTGGAGGACTGCTTATAAACTCTGTCCATTTTGGGCTCGGCAGACGAACGCTGGAGGTGAACACAAATAGTCCCACCCACCCCAAAGTGCTTCGAAGAGTAGTAGATTATAAATGTAAATTAGACGAAGCATTCTGTGACACGTTCTCTCTCTCTCTCGTTTGGATGACTGTTTGGGTTGTTAAATGCAGTCGGGAAGCCCTGCTGTGAACAAGCCCGAAATAACAGAACTTGATTGGATGAGTTCTCTTCGAATTTGTATTTCCCTCAAGTTCTGATCAAAAGGTGGCACGAAACAACTACCTTCTACCGTGATTGTATGAATAGTTTAAGGTTTCAGTGTCCTCAGAAATGACAATACTGATAAGTTTCGAATGAAACTTCCTGAGAAAACTAATTGCCGTGTGCACACGTGTGCAACTACCCACTCCGGCGGACACATTCGAAACAATTGAACTTTGCTTGAACTATCATTTGTTGACTCTCCAACTTTGAGTTGCAAACCCCAACCAACACGCCCTCACCCAAACAAGTCATGTTCTATTCTAGTCACATCCATAGTCGTCTAATGCAAACATGCCACCAACGCATCAAGAGTCATAAGTCACCAGTCGGCCGGCGGACCACCTCCACAACGAATGCAATGCAAGCCTTTTTATTATTATTATGAATTCAGCTGCATTTAAATGGAATGTTTAATCTATGCAAACAGTTTTCGCTGCTGCTGCCGCTAGAAGCAACCTCACATCGGATCGTTCGCTGCGTTCCCTCGTAATAGAGAAGAGTGTGTGTCATCGTCATTAAAATGCGATAGTCGATTGGTGGTGGCCCGGGTGGGTTCGCATTTCGGGGACCACGACCCCGAAGGCAATAAATTTGTACATCAAATTGTAGTTATATTCAGGAAATTTGTCTCCTCATCACGTCGGATAAGCGCGTGTTTTGGACAATTTCGATATAGGTGTACGTGTGCGTCGGTCGGACGGACGGACAGCAGCCCGCTCGAACGGGATGACGGAGCATTTAACCAACTTTTCCCATTTAGATGGGATAGGTACTTTAAAATTGTTTACCAACCGAAACTGGGAACGCAAACGGGGACGGGGATTCAGCTTGGTTCAAACTTTCATGCCGCTGTTTGAGCTAAATAAAGGGGCATGGCTGCGCTTAATTAGGTCATTAACTTGCCGGGTGCGATGGTATCGATCGACGGAACAGGAAATACGAGCTAAATCAGCACACGTGTCGCCTTATCCGGTAGGCACTTCGGAAAGCGCGTCGAGTTTTAAGGAAGAGATTGGAATCAAGTTGCGTTTTAAAGAGGGTAATTGCCAATCTCGATCGTCGTGGCATTGCGATTGAAATGTACTGGAAATTATTAAAATTTTGCGTAATCATGTTCTTTTTTTTCATAACCTAATCGATTACAAATCATCTAAATTTTCTTAAAGCTATGTGCATTTAGAATAGGGAATAATAAAATCATCTGTATCTCGGTTACGAATTAACGTACAAATAAGTTTAATACATCAAAACCAAGGTAATTCACTGTTTTTAAGGGAAAAATATCAATACAAATCATTTATCTTCGTTTCTAATGAAAATTCGCACTTTCTTTTTTATTCCTCCCATCAAACGCTGCACACCTCCAGAGTCAACTTTCTTGGCACATTTATTCCATTTAAGCCATTTTTTCGATTTTCTTAAGCTTCCGCTTAATTATTGCCCAGAATCTCTCGATGGGCCGGAACTGCGAGCAGTTGGGTGGATTTATGTTTTTATCGATGAAATCTACGTTATTATCGCGGTACGACTGGATGACTTCCCGGCTGTAGTGGCAACTCGCCAAATCTGGTCAAAACTTCAAGGGACCTTTATGGGTTTTAATGAAAGTCAGTAAGTGGTTTTTGAGGCATTCTTCCTTGTACAGATTCGAGTCCATCGTCTTATTCGTCACGAATACTTTGGTTTTTGCTCCACAGCTGCATATCCCTTGCCAAATCATCAGTTTTTTTATACCACAGAAACCGCCTAGGTAAACAAACCACTGTAAAACAATTCTTGCAGCGGTCACTTTCAGTGCCGCTGCAACACAATAAGTGATTCAGGATTCTAACTGGACAGAACTTTACATCCCTACCACTGTTTCTGCATACTTATATGTAGCCCTTTCAGAAAATTGTTTTCCTATATAGATCTATATAGAAGATTTTTTAATCACTTTTTCAAAAGATTCTATGGAACAATGGAAAACTCTCTTTTTTAACATTCTCTTTCAATTAAAATTATGTCATTTTTCCGCCAGAATGTTTTATATAAACACCGCTGCATCCAAGCCAAGGGCATGAAGGGATGGTCGAGAACCGTTTTAACAGGGCGGTCGTCTGATATTCAGTAACTAATGCAATTCGGGGTTCTTTCGCCTCTTCCACGTTCCGTCTTCCATCTGTACTCCACCGAATATCGTACGCAGCACTTTCCGTTCAACAACACCAAGGACGCGTTGGTCCTCAACTAGCAATGCCCATGTTTCGTGGCCGTAGAGAACTACCGGTCTAATTAATGTCTTGTAGATGGTCAACTTTGTTCGATCTTAGCGTCCTTCGGAGTTCAAAGTAGGCACGATTGCCAGCCATAATGCGCCTTTGTATCTCTCTGCTGGTGTCGCTATCGGCGGTCACCAATGAGCCCAGAGACACGAATTCGTCTACTACCTCGATTTCATCACCGTCGATCGTAACTCGTGGTCCTTTCATATATTTTGTTTCCAACGCATTAATCATAAGCCCAATCCTACCAGCTTCAGCCTTAAGTCTGGTGTACGTTTCCGCCATCGGCTCAAAGTTACGTGCTACGATATCAACGTCGTCGGCCAAATAGTTGGACAGACTTCCTGAAGATCGTGCCACTCGTGTCTATCCCAGCTCTTCGAATCACACCCTCCAGTGCAATGATAAACAACAAACACGACAATCCATCACCTTGCCGTAACCCTCTCCGAGATTCGAAGGGACTCGAGAGCGTCCCTGATACTCGGACGACACACATCACTCGATCCATCGTTGCTCTGACCAACCGCGTCAGTTTTTCCGAAAATCCTTATTCGAGTATAATCTGCCACAGCTGGTCTCGATCGATTGTATCATAAGCTGATTTGAAATCGATGAAAAGATGGTGTGTGGTCACGTTATATTTCGACATTTCTGCAGCACTTGCCGAATCGAGAAAATCTGGTCCGTAGTAGCGCGGGCGCCCATGAATCCCGCTTGGTATTGCCCCACGAATTCCTTTGGAATTGGTTAGAGGCATACAAATTTTCGAGCGAGATTCTTGATTGGGTTCAAGTCAGGGCTCCGGGGCAGCCATTCTAAGGGTCGAAAGGACGAAAAAAAGCCGACTGTTTTCTTAGCCGTATGCTTGGGATTATTATCTTGGAAAATAATGGGACATTTAATGTAATTTAAAGCCAGCGAAGGCACCTCTTGATGATCTTCGCCATGGCAGGTATCACCATAATAGCCCGACTAACCCCCCCCTCCCCCACCCTTACCGTTTTTCAACACTTCCGGTGTCGAAGTATCTTTGACTGAACGGTTTGCAAAACTTCTGCACACACGTAAATCGGACAGTTCACGAACTCTGTCTTTCTTCCAGTTCGAAACAAGGTAACCACAGCACTACGTTTCTATTCGAGATCCATTTTTCCGGATACCACTCAATTACAAAAGTAACACAAACATCCACTGACAGCCAAAACACAATTTAAATATTTAATTAGTTTAATAATTAACAAATAGAACGAACTCACCAAACATCAAATCTCAAACAGGGTCGAAAATCAAGTTCAGAACTTGAGCTGGGGTCCGATGAATGTTTCGCAACAAACAGCACGAACACTATTTATTTCTCTTTTGAAATGCTGACGGTCTATGAAATACTAACAATTCTTGCTGTTTTCCTCATATGTAAAAACAAAAAAAAGCTGGAGCAATTAGAATTGAATGTTGACTGAATCCCGGAATTAATATAGTTGAATGATGAATAGGAACGGTCAAGCAACTCAGTAGACATTTTAATAGAATTCTACAGAGATGCTTGAGAAGAGTCTTCTTATATATGATGAAGAATTATCTTCTAGAAATTAAAAAACTAGCTAGTTGATTCTGAGCTTTTTTACGGCTTGATTCATAGTGATTTATCGTTTATATAATTGCTTTTTGTTCAAGTACAATTTTCAGTAGAAGGATTAGTCTACTAATGAACTTTAGTATCCATTGTGAATAAAATAATGACAGGAGAAGGGATATTATATCTGCCAAAATTTGAAGTTTTGGCAAACAATACATAAAAGTTTTCACGTTACGTACGCTATCATCACTAAGTTTTTCAAATAACATTCACCCTCTGCTCGCATCACGAAACGCACATCCGTCTGAGTCTCTAGAAGATCCGAAGGAAGTTGCTTTCAATGAATATAATTATAACTACCCAACCTTGAAGTTATTACCTTTCTCCTCGATACATCTACAATTTCTCCTTGACAATCATATATTTCGCAAGGCCACTCCCTCATCAAAAAACGCTGCTCGCAAAAGCTTCGACAGCCACAGCATGCAAATGCTCCATAAATCAATAATCTTAAACCATAACTTTCCAACTATTCACTTATTAATCCCATCCTTCCACTCGGAATTCCTACCCTTTCTCCATCATCCCCCAGAAAAACCTGTTGGTTTAAGGTTGGAATTCCGATTCCACAGACACAAGGACCGCACTTCTTCACTCGTTCCACCATTTCCCGGCCACTGTCCAGGAGATAAAGATGCTATCTACAAAATTTATATCAACAGCCCATTCCCCCAGAGTACAGCCTCACAAAGATACTTAGAGCATTCAAAACCACAATTGTTTTGAGATTCATAACCCTGTTTGAAGAGTCCTTCTCGATCTCCACCATCTCCCCTTCCCGGTTCTTCGCTCCCGAGCGTCATGCGGGAATAAAGATGGTTGTTATCCTGTTACCATCCTGTTTTCTTCTTGACTCCCACCGTCCGGCACCGTTGGACATGAAACAAGTTGTCACTCCCACCTAACCCGGACTTTCCGGACGATGTCCGGTCGATGCCGAATCCTGTGCCAGCCATCATCCCCTTACCGGAGTTGAAGACTGGCAATCTCTCGGTAACTAACCTGTAGAGGAGGAGAGGTTTTATTGTTAGTACGTCACAAACGTCGTCTTCGAGAAACTAGATAAACAAAGCATTTCGGTTAAGCACCCCAACGAGCAGGAAAGGTATTTGAGGCAAAGATAAATACTGGAAAAAGGTAGTCATTTCTTGGAAGAAAGGAGCTCAGGATTTCTCCAGATCCGCCGGTTGGTTGCGTCGAACGACTCGAGCGGCTTGTATCGTTTTCAATTTTATTACACTGTTGTGATTGTAAACAAAGGACGACTCGGGAAGGTTCCCATTTCCTTCTGGACGATAATGAACCAGAAATCCCGGGATCGAGATGTGAGCTGCAAGATAAATAGAATATGGTGAGGTAAGGCTGAACTCGCAGCGCTTAGAATATGAGGGTGAGAGGTAAACAAGAATGCACCCCCATACGTTCGGTTTTTTTTTGTCGTCCTCAAGGGCCTTCTTTCTTCTTGCTCAATAATCGAAAGAAGAACGGGAAACGATGAAATGCAGTTTCTGATGGTCATCAAACGAGCAGGCAGCCAGGCACGCTCGACGGAGGGATCAAATTTAATTGAAAAATAACTTTGGCTAGGGGGTCGTCTAGATTCAGAATGTCAGAAATTGTGATGCGTTACGGCGGGCTGCTACGGAGGAAATTTGACACCGCAAAAGGGTATTGAAAAAAAAAGAAAACGCGACTCCACGGCTGAAATTTCCACTCAGAACTCAGAATTTCAACCAGATCAGCACGTCATGACATTGACATGGAGGCAAGTAAGGAAATGCTGAATGTTGCAAAACTTGCATTTTATATTTTTGCCGAGCGTGGCATAAATGTAGAACAAAAGAGCCAACGGGATGAAAAACTCAGCTATTTATTACAAATTCCTTAGAATTCGCTCGTGTGGAAAAGTGAATTCGAGAAATGAAAGACAAAGCCAAGACGCGGCAGTTCATGACAATAAAAGCAACAACAACAGCATAGGTTAGGTATTGACATTGACCAGTAAGCAGAAAAAAAGCACCTTGGCAACACAACATACACTGACACACACACACTGGACCAGAACGAGATTGCTAACGCTCGTTTTTCCGCCAGTTTGGTTCGGTTGACCCATTTCCAAACGGGTTTCACTACTCTAAGCCGGAGGAGACCTACCTTCTGTCTACCAGCGCGAAGCCCACCCGCCCGCTGCTCCCCCTTCCGTATCGTTATAAAACCTCTTCAACTCCGAGTCAGCCGACTTGGTTCCATACACTCTCTCACACACACGTCGAGTCTTATCTCCATCTTCCACCGCCGCCCGCCGTCCACTAGGACTTCTCTGTTGAATTTAGCCTTTTTATGCCCACACTTCAGCGTTCTTCCGAGCGTGCTTTTCTCGCGCTCGGTCGCCGCTCGTTCGCAAATATTCTACTCCTCCGCGTCCTCGTCCTCGTCCTCATCCTCCGTTCAGCAGCAAAGAATGGTTTCGACTTTTATTATTATTTATTTTGAATTTGTAATCTTTGCTTCTTCGTCTTCTGCTTGAGGATCGCCCGAAAAAAAAAATAACCTTAACTACCACAAAAGAAATCAGTAAAATATTATACAATCAGTTAACACAGAGGATCTAATTTCTAACTTGTTCTTTTTTCTCTCTCTCTGCTTCCAGTGACAGAATCGTTGTTTGCAGCAGGCGGGTATAATACACCCCCGGCTAGCTCGCCCTTTCTGTCCTGTTCCCCGCTGGAACTGGTCGCGAAGAACTTTCACAGCACCGGAGCAGCCGTCACCTTCAGTCAAGTAAGTATCGAACGCATGCATTTTTCTAGGCGGCCATAAGCGGCTTTCGAACTTGAAAAGTGCCTTTTTTTGACAACTTAAGCCACAGGCTGGCAGCAGCCTTTGCTGTCTGCGGTTGACGGTTGTTTGTTTGGTTGGTTTGTTGTTTTTTCTCTCGTGTGAAGGAATGAATTTATCGTCAAATGAGAATGGAAAATCAATTCTAGAGTTAGTGTAAATTTAAGACAGTAAGAAGATTGAGCAGTATGTAACGATGTAAACAATAGAAATTTCGCGAATGAACTTTTAAAAACTTAAAGCCTCCCTAATAAAAAAATAATTGGAAAACTAGTAAAATTTAAACTAACACTTCAATTGATCACTTTTTTAGAGAATAAAAAAACTACAACACTTTTTTAAACTATCACTAATAGGCCTATCTGACAAAAGATAAGCTTTCTGTATTGGAATTTAACGGAATTTGCTCTTGTTTACTAGTGATAGTTTAAAAAAGTGTTCCAATTTTTTTTATATTTTATTCTTTAAAAAAGAAATCAAGTAAAGTGTTAATTAAAAATTTACTGTTTTCCCAATTTCAACCGTTCTACGTAAAAGGGTTTAAAAAAAGTGTTTTTGAAAAAAGTTCGTCGTCAATCAAACAATTAAGACTCGGACTGTTTCAGTTACAATAATTACCTACCTAGCTGTTCTCCAAAAGAATTGTTTTTTACGCATACCCTTAGTAATTGTCACTTCGATTGTTTCACAGTATGCGTTCTAACAAGATATGATCATAATTATGGGTCCAGCTTTGTTGTTTTTTTTCTGTGCTCACTCGATCACTCGATAACAAAATAGTGTGAAATAGAGCATCGACACAACCGTTCACAGCCGATGCTCGAAACAAATTCCTTTTAATGTAGGACTACATATCTCTTTACTATACCGAGTGTCACTTCAAAATTTTGAAAAATTAGATCGTTACCCTAAAGTGAAAAGTTGTTGATCGCTAATAACTCTCGTTTAACTGAACACAATGACTTCATTTATACATCATTTGATCAGGAAAACTTACAAAATTTTCGCATTGAATTAAGTGCTATTAGTGTGAGAAGTTCAATTTTTTACTTAAACATAACCTACCTGACCTACCTAAATATATGTGTTCCCTATCCGGGTCCTCAAAAACGGGTAACAAATGGTTCAAATTATCGTCTTCTCTTTATTTAATTTAGTTTCATTAAATAGTGAATACAGAAATACCCGCACCAGCTGCAAAATGATTTCGCTTTGTTGCCAATTTCTGATTTAATAACTGAGGCCCCTCCCCTCTTTAGATTTTGGCTTCGTACTGTATGTTCGTGCCTCTTTTCATTCAGGACAATGCTCTCAACGCTCACGCGAGATGAACCGAAAAGATTTCAGTTTTCTACACGAGCTCTCAGCTGGTGGTTAGGACAAGGCTTTGTGCACCCGCTACAGTCCACCCGGTTGTGGTATGGGAGAGAGAGACTTGCAAGACCGGATAATCGGGCAGTTACCGGTTTCCTTGTCTACCCAATGCAGTGATAAAATTTCGGGCCACTGAAAACTGGCCATTCGCCCGTGCTATATACTAGCGTTGGATAGCATGGCTTAGAAAGTTGAGGATCACGAAAGTGCAGTATGGAGCAAAATTCATAAGAAGCCACGGGTCCAACGCAAAACTGTAGAACTGTACCCAATTGAAAAATATCGGACAATCGTAAAGAGAAACCTCAAGAAAACTCAAAAAAGAGTTGAAAGTGAAAAACAGTTCAAGGCAAATTAGCGTGCAGCTTCAAATAAGGTGGGTAAAACAACGGTATGAAATTTGATGGAAGGTGTGAAACGTAAAGCCCGACTGTTAGCATTTGAAAAAACGGAAGCCCAATCAACTAATTTTCCAGTGTTTTTTAGACGCTGCACTTGATCATGTGTAACAAATTTTTTACCGTTCCTTTTTTTGACCCTTTATGATAAATTTCCTCTATTTTAATTCGATGAATCTAAGGTATCCAAAAGCAGTAAGATTTCACTGATGGACAAACTATCGACTGCAACACCTCTCAATAGCTCAGAAAAGTATGCGAAACATAAAAAATCCCAATCAGTTTCGTTTGAGTTGCGTGAGTATCTTGGAAATAAAACTGCAAATAAGTTGCTAATCTCTTTAGTAGTGTTTCCTATTCTGTTGTCAAGTAACATTTGTGAAGGAAAACGTCGTGACTTTTGTTTATCTTTCACAAAGCTGACTGATTTTATGTTACTTTCTACCTTATTACTGAACTCTTAGTGTGACTTTTTCATTTTTAGATCCAACTGGTCACAAATAGTTAAATATGTTTGGTGGTTGATATCATTGTTGTCGCTTTTGTAGGCTTTGTTAGCTTTCAGCTTACTATTTTTGAGATTGATTATTTTTATATTTTATCATGTTTGGGTCTTTGCATTATAAGATATTCTTCTTTGCTTCTTACGTATGAATTAATTTGGTTCAATTCGGCTTTTATGCGTTGTTGAGAATCCTGTTTTCTCAATTATGTACGATCACACTTTCTGAGTGGCATCCTTTTTGTTGGTTTAAATAGGTCCAAATTGGCTCTTAAGTGTTGTTCATACTACTCTGTCTGCCAAATACATATTCACCATGATACTTTGTGATAAGTTCCAGCTTCTCATTACTGTTGATATAAATCGGCCGAAATAGGCTATCAAGCATTATTAAAAGTTATCTTGTCTTTCCAATAAAAAGAAAAAAAACTACCACCACACCTTATGGTTCCAGTGACCCCAACAGCTTCGTTTCTGTTGGATTTCAGCGTTTTTTCAGTAACCTTGCCAATGAATCACATTTTATGAGATGCCCCAGCGGTATATCTAAATGTTGACATAATTTAATCCAAATCGATTCTCAAGCATCATTGTAAAAACCTTGTCTTCCCAATCAAAAGCCACCATCACACCTTGTGAGTGGCTCCGAAAGCATCTTTACTGTTCATTTAAATCGGTTCATATTGGCTCTCGAACGTTTTACGTAACCATGTCTGTCCCAATCAAAAATCACCACTACATTTGGCGAGTAACTTCAATCCTTACTGTTGGGGGACTATTCATAAACCACGTAGACTTTTCTGGAGGACCTCTGACCGAAGTCTACACTTCATACAAAAATTTAAAAAAAAAAGTATGGAAAAAAGTCTACGAGAGGGTACAGGGGTTCTGAGATTTTCAATAATAAATCTCCGTGGTATATGAACAGTAATGTAGTATAAATTAGTAGTTCATGGTATAAATTGGGTTTCAAGCGTTATTAAAAACCTTGTCTTCACAATGAAAAACCACCACCACTTTTTGTGAGTGGCCCCAATGGTATCAGTACTAATATTTAAATATATGTTTGTGCATCTCCTTAAAACCAATTAGGTGGAGAATAATCTGAACACAAAGATAAACAGAAATTTAGCGTTTCGTTTACTTAAACGAACCATGTAGCCAAGCTAGGCCTTTTATGCAACATTCCTGTGATTTTTCGTGGAGGTGCAGGGGATTCCTTGGCTTTCCATAAAGTGATGCACATTTTTAGTGTGTATACAAGCGCTGCCATGTTCTGGGTGTTCCCGTAAGGTGCCGATGTGTTGACAGTTCAAAATTTTGTTTTTTGCTGTCCCTTACACATTGGGAATGTTTGTTAGTCCCAAGCATCATCTAATGGTTCTCTTTACTCTAATTACAGTTGATCTGGCAAAAACGAACTCATGCGACGTGACGGTGAATAAATTTATTGATTCTCGTATTCACATTCCTGTGGTGTTTCGGCTGCACTCAACCAAATAATCTTATGAATTTCATAAGTTTCAACTTATGAACGATGGTTTGGAATTTCATAAGGCTAACTTATGAATGGACTTTGTTTCACACAACGTTGTTCTTATACGCCTTTAAGCTTTCCTGATTACAAGTGTTGATGTATACTAGTGGGCAAGTATATAATCTTATATTTCATAAGATTAAGATTTATGAACTTCATACTGATTTCTTATAGCAAATAATTATAATGCAATCTTATGAATATCGAAAGTTTATTTCGCTGAGTGTACAGTTTCCACTTCCGGCACTAAGCCGCTTGGGCAGGGTTGCCCTCGGACACTTTCAGGATGTCGACCAAGCACGTTGTCAAACCAGGCCGCATCCTAGGCAGATTCATCACTGACAAAAGTCAAAGGGGCTTCAATCCGCAGGGCCTGTCTCCAAACTTATTCGATTTGTATAATTAATTATATTCATAATTCGTGACGATTAATCGAATCGATGACATAAAACTGGAACTCGAAGCCGCTTGGCAATTTTAGATATGTTCAAAAAGTAAGAAAAATTGTTTCGTAACTTACGTTCTCCCGGGAATTGAATCCTCTTGAACACATTTTCTGTTTGCCTTCTACCGAGCAGCGTAGCGCTATCATAAAACACAGAACACGCGGAGCACGTTACTACGGATAGTACTCATATGAGCGATTCTTATTGGTCCACTATCACCATCATTTCAAAACCTTGAAATCAACCGTTCGTGAGCATAGCTTGCTGCGATCTTCAGTTGCACTAGATTGTACACCAAGCATACACAAATTCTATTCCGTTGAAGATCACATGAGATGTATTCAAGTCGAGTAAAAATAAAGTCACGTGTAATTTCCAGTTCCAATCATTTCATTTTTTCCTGTTATTTCGAAACTTTTGCTTTGCTGTGCATTTCATGCTGAAAATCAATGGGAAAACTACAAAATTTTACTAATTTTAGTAGCGATATCAACTCATTCTCTATGACTTCCTTTTTATTTACAACCAAAGTTTGAATCCTTTCAAAATTCCATTTTCCAACATTTTCAAAAAATCAAATTTAGTATTTTCTTTAAAAATAGTAACAAATCAGTAACGCAGCTAACATAGCAGCAAGTGAGATTCTGGCTCACATCGTTAAGGGTTTGGTAACTGGTCGTCGACGTATTTGGCAGCAACAAGAAATCCAGAGACAACAATTTACCCGTGTCTTTTAAACCGTAAAAGCATAAAATTCTGAAAATGTCAAAACCGGTACAATTTGTATTGTTCACGTCTGTAGACCTTCATAACAATCCAGGCAGTACGATCATGTTCCTGGGATGCTGTGTGCGAAAAATCTTACCAAATCGAAATCCCTCTCTAAGATCATGGTTGTCACCTTGTCCTAGGTGAGACGGCTTATCTCATGCAAAAAGCCGTCATGGGAGACCAAGAACATGATCATCAGTGATATTATCACACTCTGCTTCCTTTAAATTGCCTCGTCATAGTATGTTTATTTGAAGGTACTGAAAGAGGTGTGATACTGGCGGGTTTGGCCGCAATTCACTCTTAGACGAAGCTAGGAACAAGCTACAAAAACCTTGTATCAAATGATTAGAGGAAACGACAAAAAGGGCACTTTTCAAGTGCTTGAAAATTCTTTCATTGTTGTTTTTTCGCTAATTTTCACTGATTTAACATCAAATGTTCCTATAACCTATACAGCAGGTATTATTTATAATCGTATTGTTCATTATCGACAAGGGTGAGTGTTTTGATCATGATTGTGAGCAACTAATAATATATCCTGATGTTTCAGGTACAAAAAAAGAACAAACTCCAATAAAAAATTATTTAGCTTTGGGTCAGACCTTTAAAATTAAGGATACGTCATCGAAACGTATTACTTAAGACAGACGCTGGCAAATAATTAATGGCTAAGGTTTTATGAAAAGAGTAGAACGTGGAGGGTCATTTTCCTTCCCATGGGGTTCATGTGGTCTGAATAGAAAAGTTCACCACTTCCCTTCTTTCATGATCGGCTATGGACTGACTTGTGAAATTAAAATTAAAATTACCCTGATGGAAAAAAAAACTTTTGTAAACAATTTGCTCACAAAGCCTAGTTGCTTCAGAGGGGTTGATTTGTTTGTCAAATGCTTTTTCAAGACCCTCGAACGTCTTATTCTCCGCCTTTATTTGACTCCAGATTTTGTTTGCATTCATGTTGAGCTGTAACTCCAGACAGTTCAGAGTGGGCATCTTTGTATGCCATACTCCACTCAACGTGAAGATCTCATTTCTTTGACATTTCGATAGATTTTGATTTTTATGCTTTAAAGTACGCTCATCACCATGAGGCTCCAAGTGTGGACAGTATTGTTTGCTAGAATGAAAAATATGAAGGGTTTGATCTCGATCCCCATTGCGGGGTAGGTCAAGGCAGAAACGAATCCGCCACCTTGACAGGCAAAAATACGCGCCTGGTCGTGCTCGTGTACTATCAATGGCTTGTGATGGTTCTAGCGGTTGTTTGTACAGACTCTGCCTTGTTGCCTACAGGAAGAGAAGCTCTAAGTACTAAAGGACACAAACACTAGCGAAATAAATGTATTGGGAGAAATGCTGAAAGATAGCATGAACATCACAAGACAAGTTTTGATGTATTACACGCTTGTCTTGAGCTATTCATTTTTGGCTTAATAACCACTCAGTACGATCCAATGTGCAACCAAACGGAAGTAAAAATCATGTGATAATTGCATTTCGTTTGGTAGATCAATTATGACAAATTTGAGGTATGTGAAAGCATCATTTGTGCGTCAGTCAGCAATGTATTATGAATTCCTACCATGCATAGATCTTGATCGGCTGTTCTATCAAAGAAGCGTTGTAATCTTACAATCAAGCAAAACAGGAGCAAGTTATAAGAGCTAAGGCCTTGCTACTAAAGGCAGCGGAAGCAAAGCTGGAAAGTATCGTTTTCACGGACGAAAAGCTCTTCACTACTCAGCAATTCGTAAACAGACCCAACTCGATAAGCTTTGGTTGACAGAAAAAAAACCTCAAAAGTTCCGATATTTTGACGGCCACTTGACGACAAAAACATAAATAACCCATAACAGTTGAACTCCATTCTGTTTTGTTCCTGAAATTGGTTCTACAGAATGTTGTTGAGCCGTGTGCACAAGCTCATTTTCGGTCAACACCTTGGGTTTGTCAACAGAACTCCGCATCAGCTCATAAAGCGAAATAGACTCAACTCCATGATTCATTTTTAGCACGGAATCGCCAGAGAAATCGCCTGAATATCCACTTGGCTTACCCCTTGTTGATCATGCTTTTGGCATTCCTTTATTTACATCCATCACAGATAATTGCTACAGTTGTGAGAAATAAGTGAGTTTAGCCCAAGTGACGAGTTTTTAAAGAATCGATCATGGGAGAGAAGAAAATAACAGTCCATGTTCGAAATCTTATCGTGCGCGATTGCTCAAAAAACGAATCCGAAAAGTATGGTGTCTGCCATGGTGCAGTGCAGAAAATAGTTTCAAAACACCGAAAGCTTGGAAGTGTCGCAAATCGAACAGGACGTGGACGCAATCGTGCGCTCAGAGAAAAGCTAAGCCTTTCGATATCCGATCGTACAGTTCGGCGACGCATTGCTGAGCACGGTTTGAAAAGTCATTTTGCTCGGAAACGGCCGTTCATAAGTAGGGTGAATAAGGAGAAGCGTTTGCGGTTTGCAAGAAACCATATAAATAAGCCACTGGAGTTCTGGAAACGGGTTGTTTGGTCAGACGAATCCAAAGCGATGAAAGGCTGAAGGATAAACATCTACAAGGGACCATGAAGCACGGCGGTGGAAATATCATGGTCTGGGGCTGCTTCTCATGGTTTGGAGTGGGGAATCTGGTTCTAATCAGTGGTATTATGACGGCAGATAGGTATATAGATATTCTGAACGAGAATATGGTAGAATCTTTGCTGAAAATGGGTCTGGAAGATAATTACATTTTTCAGCAAGACAACGACCCAAAGCATGCGGCCAAGAAAACACAAGCTTTTTTCCGTGCCTGTCGGATTAAATCCTTTGAATGGCCTCCCCAGAGTCCGGATTTAAACCCAATTGAAAATCTATGGGCAATTCTCGACAATAGAGTCGAAAAAACCCACGTAACAAACAAGCAAACATATTTTGCGGCACTGGAGCAGGCCTGGAATGAGTTGGATCCACAACACCTCAGAAACCTAGTCGAAAGCATTCCGGAACGATTGCAGTTCATCATCGAAGCGAAGGGAGGTCATATTGACTATTGAAGAGTTGATTCCAACTCTTTCGATTATTTTTTTTTATTCATACATGAAGTGGATCTTTTTTTATGTCATACGTATTTTACTAAACTCTAATAATTTTGTTTTTTATTTTATGCAAGGAATAAAAGTGATCGTTTTTTTTTTTTGTACCGAAATGGTTCGTCTATGTTTATTTTTCAGAAACATGTATTGGAATACCCTACTTTTTCAAAAATACGTGTTTTTTTTCTCAACAATAATACATTGATCAAAGGTGGACCTTTACTTTTTCCGGTCACTGTAATTCCATTTTTTTTCTTCTCATTCCTAGTTACAGGTATTCCACTAAACAGCTCAAACTCTCTAGAATTCAAGCTAGTGTTGTTTTGGAGGGGGCTTTTGGTGAGATCTATCTGATTATAAAGATAGTACTAAAACTAATTTTCGGAGAATACTAAATTTGTGCCTGGTTAGGATATTTAAAATGTTCAAATCCGGAAGTGTGTTGCAGTATTCTTTCCCCAATGGTATCGGTAATGTGTGCATGTGGGACTTATTGTGTGTGAAAGTGCATGTGGGACTTATTGTGTGTGACGCTTCAGATATTCTGATATGGGTTGCTGGATCTGCAAAAGAGCTATCACATTTTAACTACAGAATTAAAGCTGTTTTCAATGATGTCTTAAAGAATTGTTTCCAGCAGATTTTGCTGAGCAATGGGTTTTAGATTGAACACTCATACCCAAACACCCACCCAAGATGTATAAGAAAGGGGCGCATTCAAACTAATGAAGGGTGTCCACAGTTAAATTGCATCACTTTCTATAAGCTGTAACATTTCGCCCTTTGGGTTGATTTCAATGTAATTTTGGGTGAAATGACCTCAGCGTGTATTGCTTACATGTGTGAGTTTTATCCTACAATTTTTTCGCCGGACCAAGTCTCTTGTCACTACTCCAAAATTGTTCTGGAGTGGTACAAGACGCAATTCAATTGAAAAATTGCAAAAATTGCAAAAAATTGAAAAATGAACTTTGTAAGCATCCTAATGTTGTCACGACAGAGCAGAAAATGTTGAAGTCATGGTTGAAAGCGGAAAATAGGCGGTTCAAGCGTTGTACAAAATCTTATGCGTGGAATTAAGAAGAAAGTTCGGGCTTTTGGATTTGGTAAAGAAATACGGTGAAATAAAAATACCTAAACCAAGATTATCTATTGTATTTTATTTCCTGAATATATCATGCCAATCGGTTGAGAGACTTGTTTTTGAGGACGAGTTTAAAGTGATGCAATTTAACTGTGGACACCCTTTATTACTGTCGGTAGCTCCTGGTTTTCACTCCAATTAGTGAAAGTGTGAGCTGTTTAGTGGAATACCTGTAACTAGAAAATGAGAAGAAAGATTAGTAATTTCCATTTAATCCAACTACTCTTATTGCTTGTCTTGACAGATGTCAAGATAAGCAGTAAAGATACTTGGAATTAAATGGAAATTACTAATCTTGCTTCACATTTTCTAGTTCCAATTTGAATATAAAAGGTTGTGTAGGAGTTACCAAAAAAAGACGCATTTTACCTTACCGAAATGCTTTGAAACAAACTTTTATTTTTGGCTTGTAGGTAATTGTTTTGGAAATAGAGCTAAATTGTCCCGCATTTCCAATCTTACTGGTAATCAACGTTTATAAAGTATTTAATAATTGTATTGATAAGATTCAAGCAAACACTACAATTGAGTATCTTTTTCGTGAGCGTTTTTCCCCTTCTCGATATGCTTATTTGTAACTGTGAATAATTTGTGGAGCAGTTTAAATTAAATAGCATACGTCGACATCCAATGGAACCATGCCGAACTAATTCCATTCAAGAAACGCTCGCAACTTTAAACACAGGAGAACCCAATTTCTTCGCTCGGTTCCATCAAAGTCTGAAGCTGGGTTGCAACGAATCGCTTCCTTCCTTCGACGCCCGGCACCGCTACCAGCGGAGAACGGAAGCATAAACCCATCATTAATCACCTGTTTGCGAAAAGGTAGCGCAAGAAACGACGCACAAAAGCCAACTCCTGGCGATTATTGATGAGCTGAAAAGTTCGCATCACCCCTGCCGTTCGTTCGTTCGGTCGTTCGGTCGTTGGTCTGCTCCTGAAGGGCCTGATGCATGGTGATTGGTTTGATGGTCGTTAGCATCGATCAATCGATTCCGAGATAGAGCGAGAGAGAGTTGATGATGATGATGACGATGGTGGTGCAGGGAACGTGCTCCACTGCAGGATTCACACACCGCCCTAAAACCAACCAACCGCATCCACATGCACGCACATACCTACTAAATGGAAAAGTACATTACTGGAGTGCTTATGCAGTCAAAGACGAAACGTCACTCTCTGTTTATTTAGGAACCGAACCCAGCAGGGGGCCCCCCTTCTCCGCATCGGTAAAAGTCATCTTTGCCTTAACGCATCGAAGAGAGAAAGAGATTCCTCGCAGGTGATTAAAAATAGATTATCCCTCCTCGGAGCCCGAGATACAGAGAGTGAACATTAATCTTCCTTTTGCGCGCTTCGTTCACCAGAAATTTCTAACCTGCGGGAAAAGTTTAAGGTCTTGCCAAAAAAGAAAACAACAACAACGACAGAACAGCATTACATCGAGGAATCCGAACAGAAAATGGAAGAAAACTAATAAATTACAGTAACATAAATAATGCACACCAATTTTCTAGCTGGCTTAACTTGAATACATTAACACCGAATTCCTGTCTCGTCTCCGCAAGAGACGGATAGATATCTCCGTCCGAATGTATGTCCATCAATCTAAGTAGGCGATCTCTTCGGGATTTTAGGTTAGGTTAAGGATGACTCATGACTTTAATATTTTTTTTTGCACAAAGCTCAGATCGTCAGATAGTTTTCTTTTTTGTTTCATCCTTGGCTGCAACGATGGAACGTTTCTATGCGTCAGTAAAGAGCTCGTAAATTGCTCATCATGCTAATGGCGATGACTGTCCGAAGACGCTGTTAATTGAACCCACTTTTCTGTTCTCCAATTTTTCTTCCAGGCCAACAGCAGCATTTTCGTACAGTCGCAAACGGACTTTATCAATGGAACCACGGCGGTTGCCAAAAAGACGGAGACCTGCATTGGCAGGTGGGAGCACGGCACTCTAGAGCCGCTGCAGATACAAGTGAGTATTGGACGTTTTTTTTTGCGATCTCTTTCTGTCTCTCTTTTTGTTCGAGTTTGTTGTTTTCCGTTTGAAAGTTAGCATCTTCCCGATAGTTCGCACCTAGATCAACACAAGCTGTGTCCAGGTCCAGGGGAAAAATATGATGCAATAGGCTAAATCATGCTAAGCGAAGGTTCAGAACTGACACAAGTCGGTTCGAGCTGTCAAAATTCTTTATTTTAATCAAAATTATGCACTTGAGTTCGTTCTTTTGTTCGCTTTGAAAAAAAAAAAAGAAAAGATTGGTCTAATCCGTTATGATGCAGTAACTTTAATGACGATGATGAGGTATAGTTATTCGATTACATGTTGACAGGCGCATCACAATTTTACCTTGGAACACAAAGATTCATTCACATTCACATTCACCCAAGAGGTAGAAGAAAAGAACCATGAAGAAACCGAATGACGAGTGCGCTCCGTTGAGCGCAATGAGATTTTCCATTCCCCATTCTCTTTCGTATGGCACGTTTCTTCCTCTTATTACACTTTCCCTCCTTCAATCTTCCAAGTAGGCTTTTTCATTCAGTGTGTACACTGTGCTTTTCTCGCTCTTCGCCTCGTGTAATAACGTGTGGACGATAATTTTCTTATCATTATTGTGTTATTTCCACTCAGGTACCTCCCGTACCATCCGTAACTAATTTAACCATAAAGACCGAAAATATTAGTTCCGGCAGTCAGATTACTTACAATAGCAATAATCTTAACAATAATAACAATACTAGCAATAAATCAGACGGATTAGATCAGCGTCGTCATTATTATCAACAACTTCAACAACAACAACAACATCACCACGTTCAGCGTCAACAACCACTGCAACTATCAGTACAAAATAACCACCATCCAAGACAACAATCACTTATAACTAGTAATTCTGCTCGTACCACACTTCTGCGACTGTCGGAACATCGAACGGCCTCAGACAACGACGGATCGAGCACGCTTGACCTGGTGGTAACTCCGACGACAACAACGAAGACGGTCACCACAGCAACGGTAGCACCGTCCTGTCTGTCATCGCCATCGTTCGCACTGTGCTCCATCAATCACCAAGAGCAACCACAGCAACAGCAACAACAACAACAACGCACCGCGCAGCGTTCATCCGATTGCAGTGTCATTGTAACGGCACGTAACAACCGACAGCATCAACACTACTTGCCGCCACCACCACAGCAGCAGAGCACAGGTGGAACCTGGAGCTCATCGACGATCGAGCCGACCAGAAACTCCCTCGACACGGCATGCTCGGTTATTCACGTAAGTGATCACAACTCAAGCTCACCGTTGTTCTTCCTAAGTTCCGGAGCGAAGTCCATGATGCGTCCCAACATGTGACTTCACTCTCTATACCTGCTCTTCATTTATCGTTTCGCTTCAATTCTGTATCATACACCACTCCCACCCCACAACAAAACCAAACATTATCAATAATAACATAACGTTTATGTCACCGCAATCGGAAGTTACGTTCAGTTCAATGCAAATGTCAATCGACTTTATCATATTTTATCGCTGCCTGCGTCGCGCAGCAACGGCAGCAGCAGCAATGGCGCCACCACCGCCGCCACATAACAAGAACGAATGTGTGACACTTGAATTGAACTCGTAGTCTCTTGGTCGTCGTCGTCAAAGCAATCGCCGCCGCCGGCCGGTCCGTGGGACCGAAATTGGATTTAATTGTTGTTCGGTTTTAGTTTTAGTTTTGCTTTCTTGTATTGGTTCCACGGTTCACCGGCGGTGACATTTGCTGACGCTTTCATCGGCCGGGTTTTGCTGGTTTCTTATAGAGGTTTAAGTTTACATTTTATGAGTTTGTGTGTGTGCTTCGGTTTTTTTTATTCTGTGTCACTTCTGTACAGCCATAAATTTAAGTTCATTAGTTGTCTAAGTTCAATACGTGCATGTTTACTTTTAAGTTATCGTTAAAACTAGTTTTATGTTATGCAAACGGTGCTGTGGTGACGGACTTGATGGGAAAGTCGGGTGAAGAAATTGATGATGCGTTGAGAATAGAAATTTGGAATAACTTAACCTTGGGAAGCTTTTCGCAGTGGTGGTTTCTACCCAGAAAAAAACAATCAATTTTAACAAGTGCGTGTAACTTTCCCCTCGTTTAATTCCAAGCCAAAAGAGGCGTAAACAACGAAATTGTTTGCAACCTTTCATGCGCCATACAACAATGTTTGCAATCTTTCATACAACAGGCTATATTCAGGCGTTATCTGGCTTTTATTTAAATGAAATATCCCATTGTTTTCTGCCAAATCTAGCATTCCCTTTATGTGCATTAGATAACGCAGAAAATTCAATGTTTCTTTTTTATCTGTGTAGTATTCAGAGCTGCTCCATTGCACAGTGGGAAAAAAGTGCCCGAAAGGCGAAAGAATTCTATATCTCAGCTCGGAGTGGTACGATTTTTGTAAATGTTACCTTAACTTGAAGGAAAATATCTAAGGAATCGAATAGACGTGGTTTCATTGGCCGCATGGAGCCTGCTTGAGGAGCAAATTAGCTCATTTTACCCTGGTTCCCCTAATATTTCCTTGGTGTTCAGAAATTTCTTTGCTCGGTGTGACTCAAGATCAACAAAATGATGCTAGTCCTATGTAAAATTTCCAGGAAAATCGATTGAAATAGGTTTCGTTCACCGCACAGCTCTGTAAACGAAGATATGGTTGGTTATACCCCGATTCCCTTAATATTTTTGTGTTATTCAGAGATTGCTTTGCTCGGTGTGACTCAAGAACAACAAAATAAGGTTAGTCCTATGTACAATTGCCTGAAAAATCGGTTGGAGTTAGTTTCATTAACCGCGCGGCTCCGTGAATGAAGATATGGTTGATTTTACCCTAATTTCCCTATTATTTTTGTGTGATTTAGAAATGTATTTGTTCGGTGTGTTTCTACAGCAACAAAATAAGACTAGTCCTACATAAAAATTTCTGGTCAATCGATTAGAGTTGGTTTCATTCACCGTACGGCTATATAAATGAAGATATGGTCGATTTTACCCTGATTCCCCTAAAATTTTCGTTTTTGTTCGGCGTTTTTCTAAAGCAACAAAATATGGTTAGTCCCATGTAAATTTCCTGGAGACTTGATTGGAGTTAGTTTCACTACTCTGTGAATGAAGATATGACACATTTTACCCTGATTCCCCTAATATATTTTTTTGTAATTCAGAAACTGTTTTGGTCGGTGTAACTTAAGATCAACGGGGTAAGGCTAGTCCTATGTAAAATTTTCTGGAAAATCGATTGGAGTTGATTTCGTTCACCGCACAGCTCTGTGAACGAAGATATGGCTAATTTTACCCTGATTCCGTTTATTATGTTATGTTATTC
>JASCZW010002014.1:0-70290 GCA_034211315.2 Aedes japonicus
AAAAACTGACTTTTTTTCGAACAAAATTTTCGGTGTATTATACAGTAAATAGTTTGTGAATAATATATTTTCTTACAGTTTTACTTCAAGTGATATCGTTAAAACCTGGTTATATCATAAAAAAAATTCAACCATTATGATATACGATAACATAATTTAATAATAAATACGATACTAGAAGATAATAGATATCGTTACAGTATAGTAATATTATATGAGAATTTCAATTATGATGATAACTGCTACAATCATGATATAATAATGAATAATCCTTTTTCCGTTTTTTTCTTCTCCCAATTCAAATTTGTTTTATTAAAAGCTTCTCGTTGTGAAAAATGAATAGAAATTGAGGAAATATAATTAAAAAAAAACACCAGCAAAAGTAAATCTAAACCACAGCAAAGGAAATCGAACAAAAAAAGCACCTTGATTTGTGGAACTTTAAGTAAACTAGAATAACAAGAAATACTAAAACCGTAAAAATGGCACACGAATCCCTCGGAAATTTTAATAAAAAGATATTTTAATCATATCATGTTCAGTGCAGTCTTTCACACTAGCTGCAATGTAAAACATCAGAAAAGAGCTCTTAATGATTGTTATTTTTCTATAATCGAAAATGAGTATACAATAGTTGGACAAATTCAAGAGAATTTGGAAGATTTCAATGGCACATATGTTTTCTTCAATCCAATACTTGCAAGAAGAACATTAAATGATTGGTTTGAGGTTTCATCAATTGACAATCAAAGTTATATTATTGAAGTCAACAATACTGTTCTACAAGTGGATTAGAATTCAGTAAGAAAGTAAAATTTAGTGAATTAAATTGCAACCTACCCTTTACGTAGACTGATAAAACCGCTCTCTTAGAATTACATAAAGGGTGATACGGTCAAAATTTGGTCGAGGAAAACGCGTGTAAATCGGTGAAATCGTTTATTTAAAAAATCAAATTAAATTTCTTTTCAAGTTCAATTAGTATTAAACTCAGGAAAAATATTCAGTTAGGCTTCCGCTTTTCCAAATCCGAATTGCCGGGCCTTACGCTTGACCCCTGCCATCAGATTTTGTACAGCCACCTTGTCCACCTTCTTCGCCGCAGAAAGCCAGTTTGCCTTGAACTGCTGCTCGTCCTTAGCAGTTTTTTGGTCTTCTTTAGGTTCCGCTTGACAATAGCCCAGTATTTCTCAATTGGGCGGAGCTCTGGCGTGTTGGGAGGGTTCTTGTCCTTGGGAACCACCTGCCCGTTGTTGGCGGCGTACCACTCCATGGCCTTTTTACCGTAATGGCAAGATGCCAAATCCGGCCAAAACAGTACGGAACAACCGTGTTTCTTCAGGAAAGGCAGCAGACGTTTATTCAAACACTCTTTCACGTAAATTTCTTGGTTGACAGTCCCGGAAGCTATGAAAATGCTGCTTTTCAAGCCACAGGTACAGATGGCTTGCCAAACCAGATATTTCTTTGCGAACTTTGACAGTTTCGTGTGCTTGAAAATATCTGCTACCTTTCCCCTTCCTTTTGCCGTATAAAACTCCTGTCCCGGAAGCTGCTTGTAGTCGGCTTTGACGTAGGTTTCGTCGTCCGTTACCACGCAGTCAAACTTCGTCAGCATCGTCGTGTACAGCCTCCGGGATCGCGCTTTGGCCGTCGTATTTTGTTTATCATCGCGATTTGGAGTCACTACCTTCTTGTAAGTCGATAGTCCGGCTCGTTTTTGCTCGATGCACGGTTGTAGACGATACACCCAGCTTATTTGCGGCATCTCGGAGAGATAGGTTAGGGTTTCGCTTGAAACTACCGGCAACTCTCTTTGTCGTCTCAGCGGCTTCCGGTTTTCGATTTCCCCCGATCCAGACTTCCTGGCTGTCGACAAACGTTCCCCAAACACTTTAATTACATTTGTAACGGTTGATTTGGCAACTTTTAGCGATTTTGCCAACTTTGCGTGCGAGTAGCTCGGATTATCGCGATGCGCGAGCAAAATTTTGATACGCTGCTCTTCTTGCTTGGACGGCATTTTGACAACTGAAGAGTGAATTCCAAAATCAAAATAGGAGCAACATTCTACACACACACCTTCAAAATGAGGGGTGTTCAGGTTTTTTAAATGCAAAATTGAAAGAAATACGTCAAGTTGATATTGACCAAATTTTGACCGTATCGCCCTTTACAATTGATCGAGACCAGCTTTGGCAGATTATGCACGAATATGGATTTCCGGAAAAACTGACGCGGTTGGTCAAAGCTACGATGGATCGAGTGGTTTGTGTCGTCCGAGTCTCAGAGACACTCTCGAGTCCCTTCGAATTTCGGAGAGGGTTACGGCAAGGGGATGGGTTGTCGTGTTTGTTGTTTAACGTTGCACTGGAGGGTGTGATTAGAAGAGCTGGGATAGACACGAGTGGCACGAACTTCAAGAAGTTTGCCCAACTATTTGGCTTCGCCGACGACGTTGATATCCTGGCCCGTAACTTTGAGACGATGGCGGAAACGTACATCAGACTTAAGGCTGAAGCTGTGTTACCATTTGGGTACTTTGCCAAGAATGATTTGTTGATTTGTAGAGTAAAAATGTTATACACCATATGTAATACACCCACACACTACAATCATGAGTACACTTATTGGTAGGGATCTATAAAAAGCTAAAGGGTGGTATTTTGGGATAAGGCCAAGCGAAAACGGTTCAAATGGGGATATGTTTGGGACATTGTGGGAAATAGATGTTGGCTACTGGTTGGATACTGCATACTAGTGTTTTTGTAATTTAGCTAGCAAGCTATACGCATCGTGCCTAGTAAAACCACAATGAAATTTAAGAAGTTAGAAAGTTTAACGTTGTTGTCGAAATAGTGAAAAAGTGTAGCAGTTAGCAGATAGATTTCAGAATCAGGACGCATCGGTATTTTTACCAAGTTCTCGCGTTCCCGCGTGAATAAGCGATAGGCAATAGCCTAGTAGCAGCATTCGGTATTGGCTATCAGGAACAGGAGTAGCAGTTCCACACTCGGTGCCAACTCGTGCGTCGACCGATCCCGAAAACCCGGCGTTTTCCTAGCACGTCATAGAATGATTGCTTAGAGCCAGACGATCATCTGTTGACCTTCCCAGATCGGTAGTTACGTGTTCGTGGACCGACCGCGAGAACCCGCAGTCATTCGATCGTGCCGTTCTTCATCAACTGCATCGCTCTTCCAGCCAGATCCTAGCATCACCGGCCGGCCGCTCACACAACACGTAGTAGACGGTAGTAGACGAATTCGTGTATCTGGGCTTATTGGTGACCACCGAAAACGACACCAGCAGAGATACACAAGGGGCATTATGGCTGGCAATCGTGTCTACTTTGATCTCCGAAGGACGCTAAGGTCGAACAAAGGTAGTTCTCATGGCCACGAAACATGGACATTGCTAGTGGAGGACCAACGCCTGGTGTCTTTGAAAGAAAGGTGTTGCTTACGATCTACGAACGTGGGGAGCCAAATGAACCACGAATTGCATCAGTTGCTGGGAGAACCTGCCATCGTACGCATCGCTAAAATCGGTCGACTACGATGGGCGAAGCATGTCTTAAGAATGTCTGACGACAGGCCAATTAAAATGATTCTTGAAAACGAGCCGACGAGTACAAGAAGAAGAGGCGCACAACCAGCAAGGTGGATCAATCAAGCAGAAGGGACCGTGGCAAAATCTGGACAAATTAAATTTTGAATAAAACAAATTTGTTGTTACTTTAATTAAAGATGCTTTTTTAATTCAACTAGTTGTGCATTATTAATCACCTTAAAACTTATAACTGTTACTTTATTACTCTGCATAAAGAAACTAAGAACTTTTGAGTTTACCCCAGCCTCTTATTCGATTTATACCGTTCGATTTATACCATTCCAAAACATCTTTTGCATAAGGCAAATTAGGCCAGAATAACGAGAAAGCACCATGGCTGCGTAGGCATTCTTAACGGTATATTTCCTTGTTTACCGTAACGGTAGTGATGTAGCTTTGGCGTGCTGGACCACAGCTGCAACCAACTATTTTTTGAGAAACTTGGTATTTTTCTTTGTCCTGAAATGCTCCTCTACGCTGTTCCGTTGCATGGCAGTATAATAAGACATTCCGAGAAGCTGCTTGAAGGCTTGCAGCACATAAGTTTCATCGTCCATTATCGCGCAGGAAAACTTCGTCAAATATTCGCGATACAACTTGCGAGCCCTAGTTTTAGCTGTCATATTCTGTTTATCATTACGGTTCGGCACAGCCTTCACCTTGAACGACTTCGTACCTTGCCGCTGCTTGGAAGTATATTTTTATTTTCTAGCCACAGCACGTACCGAAAGATCTGATTTCTTCTGCGATATTTGCTTCACCTTTGCGTCCTTCTGGTCGTTCTTGAGAACCGTTTTTGTTTCTCGCTCAGCTTTCTTGGCTGTTGTCAAACGTATATCGGAAGATTTACGAACGTTATGGACAGTGCTTGCAGGAAAACCATGCTTTTTTGCAAGTTTTCTTACTGACAGATCCGGATTTTCATTGCAACCAGACACAATTGCTTTTCGCACTTGCTCTTCTTTCGACGCCATCTTCGATCTAAAAGCTTGTAGTATCACCAAAAATCACCAATTTTACATAATGAACATACCTGCGTTCATCAGTCTGCGAAATATTTCACGCGTTGATGAAGTATTTCCAGAGATATAAGTATTTAGGGGTATCCAGATCTTGTCGTGAACAAGCCTTACAATGGAGACCACTTCTAGTAGAGGCCACACCGGCCTTGGTCCTAGTGGTTAATAAAGGAGAAACTTCAAATCCGTACCCAACGATCGTTCCTTTAAATTTACTCTGTATGGCCCATTTGAGCTCAGGTTAGCGCAAAGGTTAGCGATTTCGCACACCAGTGAGTTGTTGGTGCTCAAAACTGGTAACATAAAGGTCATACTTTTTCGCACGTTATTTTTACCACTAATTGCACGTTAATTTTAGATTTCTCAGAGTAGAACAAAAATTACGTAGATACATGACGTGTTGCCAAAGTAACTCTTTTTTTTTTGTTTTCGCCGAAAAAGTCAGTGATAGAAACGATTATTGTAAAAAAATGACTTTAGTGACCAATTTTCGGAACATAGTGACTATTTGGTGACAGTCATGAAAATAGCGACGCAGTCATAAACAAGTGACCCGCTACCAGCCTTACCGTTAGGCACGGCTTGCTGAATTTGTCGCAACCACAGATTGCCTGTCACACCAAGTTCATCTGGGTAAATTTGTCGACCTTCTTTTTCCAGAAAATTTCTAGAATATCCAGGCGGAACTTTCCGATGAAAAAATCCAGACAGGAGATCTGTTTGGCTTCTGCTTTAATGTACGTCTCTTCGTCAATCACGATGCATTTTGGAAGCACCGACTACTTGCGGTACAGCTTTCTGGCGCGGGATTTAGCTAACTGTTTATCGGTTCGATTAGGCGCCTTTCTTACCTTGAAGACGTGAAGTCCGACCGGCTTCATTGCCTTCTGGACGAACCAGAGGGAAGAATTGCCCTTCTTGGCCACGTCCCGAATCAAATGTTTCTGATTGTGCTTGAAGTAATCTCTCAACTTCCTTGCATTCACGGGTACCGTCGTCTTCGCTTTACTTCCGCTGATTTCAGCACATGGAACACGGTCAAATTGGTGATTTCCATCCGTTTCACGATGCATCTGTGGGACTGCCCTGGACTTTCCACAGACGCGAGCATATTTGTTTGTCGAAGCACTTCCTGCTTGGAAGCCATCTCGATAACCACTTGACAGATTGTGACAAAATTTTGCAAATGTAAATAATACATTCTAAACTTAATTTACCACAAAATTTCATCAATTTTACCCATGCAATGAAATGGTATACACAAAAAAAAGTGTTGCATTTTTTACGAGGTTCAATCTTTACTGTAATCCTCCTCTTTCTTAGCAACGAAGTTGTCTGAAGTCACGAACTAGCTTTACGATTTGCACGAATCATCGAATCGAATCGATTATTTATCTGTGAAAAAAAATAATTTGTTCGAAGATTTTTGTTCAGTTAAATTTTCGTTAGATGAACGGTATTTTTGTTTTACTTATTCCATGGCTTAAAGGGTGTTTTGATCAAAATTTGGTCGACTTATACTTGACGCATTTCTATTCATCGTGCATTAAATAAATGGCACACCCCTCATTTTGAAGATGTGTGCATGAAGCATCATGCCTCTATTTTGATTTTGAGATGAGCTCTTCAGTTATCAAATTGCGTGGCAAAAATCCAAACTACTCTCACTCCAAGTTGGCGAAATTGTTGAATGTGGTAAATCAACTGTTACCAACGTATTAAAAGTGTTCGGTGAACGTTTGTCGACAACCAAAAAATCTGAATAGGGGGAAATCGAAAGCCCGAGGTCACAGCGACGACAAAAAGAGCTGCCCGCTGCTTCGAGTGGAACCCCAACCTGTCCGCCCTAGATGTCGCAAAGAAGCTGGGAGTGGCGCCTTAGACCGTAGATTGAGCGAGAAAACAAGCTGGACTGTCGACTTACAAGAAAGTGGTGACTCCAAATCGCGATGATAAACAAAACACGTCGGCCAAAGCACGATCGTAAAAGTTGTACACGACGATGCTGACGATGCTTCCTGGACCGGAAATTTATACGGCAACTGGACGGGAAAAGTGGCAAATATTTTCAAGCACATTAAACTGTCAAAGTTCGCGAAGAAATATCTGGTGTGACAGGCCATCTATATTTGTGACTAGAAGAACAACGTTTACATTAAAACCTGAACCGTCAACCAGGAAATTCATCTGAGCGAGTGCTTACAAAAACGTCTACTGCCTTTCCTGAAGCAACACAATTGTTCCTGTTCTATGTTGGCTGGATTTTGCATCTAGCCATGACGGAAAAAAGGCCATGGAGTGGTATGCTGCCAACTACGATCAAGTGGTGCCCAAGGACAAGAACCCTCCCAACACACCAGAGCTTCGCCCAATCGAACAATATTGGGCCATCGTCAAGCGGAACCTTAAGAAGACTCAAAAAGCTTTTGTGAGCGAGAAACAGTTTAAGGCAAACTGGCGTTCTGCAGCGAATAAAGTGGACAAGGAGACTGTACAAAATCTTATGGTAGGTGTTAAACGAAAGACCCAGCAATTCGCATTCGGTAAAAAGGAAGCTTAGCTGAATATTTCTCCTGTATTCTGTTTTATCTGAACTTATAAAAGCGAAAGAATTTGACATATCATTAAATTACTGTTTGACCAAATTTTGATCGGAACACCCTTTAATCAAAGGAACGTAGGAGGGTAGTTTCACCTTATTCAATCTCTCCACCAAGTGTGACCATGGATGGATATGGGATAACCTCTCAGCTCGCTAGCTTTTCCAACACATTCCATCCAGATCATCAAATGCTCTCTACCACACAACCGTTAGCTTTTATTTTATGACACTCGCCTTGTAGCCGCCATCATTGTACGTTGCGGTCAACTAAGTATATGTAAAAGCATAAGAGAAAGTACCAACCCATATAATAGAATTTTGTTCAGCTGAATTCCACACGGCGAAACTCGGTGTCATTTGAATGTTTTATTTTAATTAGTGACTGTCGCTGGCATGTACATTTGATAGGCGCGCCGTAAATTATACCTTTCCGCATCGGTTGCATTCTGGAAAGTGCTAAAACGGGATTAGCATTTTATGATCGTCGAACAATTTGTAGTTTGCTCTGCCGGGCACCAGCTGCTGGCCGTCGGTTGGCCGAAGGCACGCATAATTGTATGATGGAAAAATTCGACTTTTTCTCTCCTCCAGGAAAGCATAAATCGAAAGCCTCAATTTGATCCTTGTTAGGATAATCGATTCTAAATTAAGGTTATCGAATCGAGCAAAAGGTAGAGCAGCAGCAAATAACACGTATCCTGCCGACTTTGTCTGATCTACCTTTATCGATGCTGCAGCTCGGTACGTTCTTTCGAAGAAAATTGGTCAGATTGCCAGTTTCGTCTTTCAACTCCGGAGGGGTTCACTCCAATCATATCCAATCGGTTTCCGCTTCTCGTGAAATCCTTGGATCGTCTTCTTCCCCCCAGGCTCGAATGGTAGGATGAAAGCCAGACACCGGCTCACATGTCACGTTCCATGGATTTTTGGGATTCTTAAGAAAGGTGAGATTCTTTCATTTCGATTGAAACGGGGTCTGGTTTTTCCGGGGAGTTTGTGCTGCGTAAAGCAGTACCGCTCGTGCTTCATTACTCACACAAGTTCGAGCAAACCAACATACCAATCGTCATCTTATTATTCAAAAAAAAAACTACTCACGGAAAGGTCTACATCTGTAAAAACCACTCGAGTCCATTCCTGCATCAAAACCATAAACCCCTTTTTCCAACTCACACAGAATAGAGCAAGGTAGGTAGGTAACTGCCGCCACCGCCGAAGACGACGACGCTGATGATGATGCCTGTGGTTTATTTGATAACATTAGATGAATTCATTGCATGTTCTATTATTGTTATTATTATTATAGCTTGTTAGGGCCGTCATCTCCGGAGCTACGTACATAAATACCAACTCATATGCTGCCGTTGCACGCGGTGCGGGGGCGAAGCTCGAGTTTTGATTGAGATGACGGGTTTTTGAATAGAGCCCCGCGCGGCAAACATATCAGCCAGCCCAGCTAATACAATCATCCTTCCCTTCCTCGGAGGCGTGCATTGGACGGGAACCTATGCCGATGTTGGAGGGTGGAAGAGACGTCGAGCCCGCGGAGAATGAACAAATAAAGAAATAAAAGGGTTAATGGCCTTTTGTTCGACTTTGGAGTATGTACTACATTCACAGGGCGGGTTCGGTTAGTTGGTTAGTTTTGAACTGTTCGATGATGTGTGGAATATGCAGGCGAGCAGGGAAGGAAGGAGTAGGTGAATGTGTGTTTTTAACATAAATAAACATAATTTACTCATAAGCTTCGATGTTCGATGCGTTTTTGTTTTGTTTGTGGCGAGGGAAGACGATAGTGGCTGTGGTTAAGTAATGGCAGAGCGATACCGGAGAGAGAGAGTCCGTCCGTCAATGGGTGTTTACTTTATTGGTAAATTTGAGGTATGGTTATGGGGATTTTCGGTATGGTTCCATCAGAAATAAATGGTTTGAGTGGGTGGATGTCCCGTCATTTCTTCAGACATTTATTCGAGTTGAATATCGGTGTTGGTGGTTTTTCTATGAGTTGAGGAGTTCAGGATTGGTGTTTTAATGACAGCTTTGTCAAGTGGGAGTCGTGGGCTACCTTGGACCAGATTTTCGTCTATTGATCGATTTCAAATCAACTTAAGAAATAAACGACCGAGACCAGCTATGGAAAAATATGCTTGATTATGAATTTCCGGGAAAAAAAAAACAACTGACGCGGTTGTGCGTCGTCCGAGCCTATGGAACACTCTCGAATCCCTCCGAATTTCGGAGAGGATTACGGAAAAGTAATGGACTATCGTATTTGCTATTTAACATTGCATTGAATTCAGTGATAGACACGAGTGCAATGTGGGCCCGAGCCGGAGAAAATAACATATAAATACCTAATTTTGATCTTGATAACTGGCCATGGTATAAAAGAGCTCAGATTAAGAGGTAAAATACCTAAGCAAAATACCTAAGATTTGCAAGCAAAATATCTCTCGAATAACAAAACTTGGTATTTTGGATATCTGGGAATACCTGAGAGGTACTAATTTGGTATTGTCTTCCCTCAATTCGGTATTCGCATAACATTAAGGGAATTTTTGTATGGTATTATCCTCAGGTACCTCTTATGCAGCGCTCTTAAATACCAAGGCCAGTTATCACGTTATTCGTTCCTGCTCGGAGGTAAGGCCGGACAATAATAACAAAAATCAACTTCCGATTATTGCTTTTTATTCATGCATACTCAATGTACTATAACTATAACAATGAATATAACTAAATTTGCAAAATTTTGAGGTCACTCGGTTGAAAAATGAAGCTTCCAGAATTTTTTGTCGTAAATGTAACTAGCAGACTTAATTAAGTTATAGCAAAATCTAAGGATTTTCTAGTAAATAGTTTTAAGGATGAAGCTAGAAACTTTAATAACAATGATGATGAGGTGCTAGAAATACTTATTCGAACACATTTTCCAGGTTGTTTAGAACTGGAACCATCCAATGATTCAGAACACTTTTCTGCCCATTTCGAATCTAAAGTGATAGCTTGCAGGCTAGTAACACCAGAGTCAATCATATGGGCTTTAAATAGCTTTGCACCTTATAAGACTCCTGTAGCAGATGGGCTATATCCATGTTTGCTTCAGCGAGGTTTTGATCACTTTAAAAATATTTTAAAACAAATTTTCATTTGCAGCCTAGCTACAGGTTATATTCTAAAATCCTGGACAGAAATAAATGTTAAATTTATTCCAAAAGGTGGGCAGGCAACGTATGATGAGGCAAATAGTTCCAGGCCAATCAGTTTGAGCTCTTTCATGCTTAAATGTTTGATAAGAATGATTGATCATAACATTTGCAATGAAACTCTTTCTAGACAACCTTTTCATGAAATGCAACATGCATATCAATGTGGCAAGTCTACAACAACCCTTTCGCACCACGTTGTCCATGATGTAGAGAAGGCATTTTCGCAGAAGCAATCCTGCCTAGGAGTCTTCTTAGATATAGAGGGTGCCTTTGACAATGTTTCGTTCATGTTGTACCCTCTGTTATCGTAACATGGATACACGTGATGCTTAAAAATCGTTACCTGAACTCATCACTAAGACGAGCTTATATAAGAAGACAATGTATTCAAGGTTGTCCACAGGGAGGCGTTCTATAACCTCTGCTATGGAATCTCGTAGCAGACGGTCTATTACGATAACTTAACAACTTGGGATTTCCTTCTTATGGTTTTGCTGATTCATTACTACCTTGTAATGATTACTGGATTGTGTATTAGTTCTCTTTTTGACCTGATGCAACAGACTTTAATAGAAACTGAGAAGTGGTGTTGTGATGTTGGGCTCTCAGTAAATCCAAACAAAACAACACTTGTTTTATTCACAGAAAAACGAAGGATTACCGGAGCTCGTCCACTTCGTCTCTTTGCTTCTGAAGTTTGTATAACAGATCAAGTTAAGTATCTTGGAGTAATATTAGACTCTAAGCTAAATTGGTCTGCTCATATTGACTCTAGAATCAAAAAGGCATGTATGGCTTTTGGACAATGTAGAAGAACTATAGGTAAAACCTGGGGTCTTAAACCAAAATATATTCTCTAACTGCAACAGTTAGACCAATATTAGGTTATGGGTGCCTCGTATGGTGGCAGAAAGGCGAGTTGAGAACTATCCAGGCAAAGCTAAATCATCATCAGCGCATATGTCTAATGGCATTATCTGGTGGATTTTCCACTACGCCCACTGCTGCTCTAGAAGCACTTTTCAATATCGAACCAATGCAAATTTTCTTGAAACAGGAAGCCTATTCTTGCGCATACCGTTTACAGGCAAATGGGCTATGGCACCATGATACAAACAATAATAGGTCTCATACACGGTTATGGGCACACTTAATAACTTGGTATAGGCATGTTCTAGCTCCAACACTTCCTATTAGCTTTCCGAATGCTGATTTATTTATCTCTTTTCCATTGCGTAGTGATTGGATCGCGGGGTAAACAGAGAGGACAATCGCCGGTAACGTTATTATTTTCACTGATGAATTACGATTACAACAATCTTTTTCATTGGGTGCCTTTTGCACAGTCTTCCAAACAGAAATATTTGCTATTATTTGTGGAGTGCAGGTGGCCCTCCAACAAAAAACAATGGTAAATTAATTTATTTTTGTTCCGATAGTCAAGCTGCTATCAAAGCAATTGGCTCAAAAAATTCCAGATCTAAACTGGTCATAGTTTGTCAGACTCAATTAGAGGAACTCCGCTTACTAATTGCTGTACATCTTTTATGGGTCCCTGGGCGTTCAAGTATTGCTGGTAATGAATGGGCAGATGAACTCGCCCGAAATGGTGCCTCAAATAATTTCATAGGTCCTGAACCTGCTGGGCCTATTTCAGCAGGTTGGATCAAAAGGAAAATTGCTTCTTGGGCCTTTTCTGAGCATAATAGGCTCTGGGAAGATCTAAGTACTTGTCGTCAGACAAAATTGTATTTGTCATCGTTGTCACCCAAAGTCAGCAGCTATCTATTAAATCTCTAAAAAAACAACTGTAGTATCCTAGTTAGGGCTCTAACGGGTCACTGTAACCTGAACTATCACTTAACAAACATGCAACGTGCACTATCGTTTGCATGTGAGCTTTATGAAGCTGATTTTGGAACTTCCTTCCACCTAATATATAGTTGTCCTGCAAATGCTCAACTTCGTTTTAGTATTTTCGGTCGTCATCTTATTGATGAGTCCAATTATAGAAATCTTAACTTAAAAAACGTTCTTCAATTCATTTTCAGATGCGGAAAAGAACTCTAACGCTATTGACCTACAAACATATTAATATCTCTTTTTGGGCAGAAACATAACCCGAAATCATTTTTCCATGAAACTTTTTGAGGCTATTGTGACTCAGAAATCACATGGTGATGATAGTATCCCGAAAGTGTTGCTCCGTTTCTTTTCCATATTCATTATTTTCCTTCTCCTTATTTCCTTTACCTACATACCTTTCCTCCCTTATCGTCGGGTAATGATGATAAGGTTCCAGTGGCTAGGCACAATTCTCCCATTTAAAGGGATCCTCCTCTGGATTTGGGCAAAGTTTATATTATTTTTTTGTGGTAGAATGAAAAGGCGTACGAACTTTCGGTTTTGACGATTAAATTTGATTTATATTCAAAATTTCAAAGAGATAAAAATATTGTGAAAATTCAAAATGGCGGCTACAAAATGGTGGTTTCTCGAAACCATATTTTTCAATCTAAATTCAAGTACCGGGCTTGAACTATTAAACCGATTCTCTCCATCAAATAACTGTTTGAAAGGTTATAATTTTTTGTACAGCTTGAACTATAATTGCTTATTTATAATTTTTGAACACGGTTGAAATGAAAAAAAGTAGTGAAAAACAAAACTTTTCAGTTCAAATGATCACCTTGCAATGAGTTAAAGTTTAAATAGTCTGAAATTTAGTTTGAGCCGTTGAAATTTTTTTTTTATTTTTCAGATGTGATAACTAGATTTGATTTTTGTCTACTACAAGAGGCTGCAGGCTTGAAGTTGTCGTCCCATGTTTTGCGTGCAGAAGCTTATGGAAATCCCCATTTTGTAGCCGCCATTTTGAATTTTCAAAATTTTTATATATCTTTGAAATTTTGAATAATAATCAAATTGATTCGTCAAAGCCGAAAGTTCGTACGCCATTTCAATCTCCCACAAAAAAAATACAAACTTTGCCTTATTTTTGCCCAAATCCAGGGGAGGGTCCCCTTAAGAGGGGAACGTGCCGTTACAAGCCGTGGCTCTTGAGCCAACCTACCTGATACTTGATACCTGATACGAATGTACTATAACTAAACAATGAATTTAACTAAATTTGCAACATTTTGAGGTCACTCGGTTGAAAAATGAAGCTTCCAGAATTTTTTGTCGTCAAAGTCTATGAAACGTTTAGAATTGTATTTGCCAGGATTAAATATTCTTGGTTACTGCGTTCATTTATTGGATAAATTAAACATCTTTTTACGTTTGAAGTTGGATGGCTGCAGTATGTGTAGAATATATGTACTATGGTGAGAATAGGTTCCGCTTCCCTATAATTCTTAATGCAAATAATTTCTTCGCCGTTGTGACGAGGCCGTTATAGTTGTTAAAAAATAATACCATTATGCATGCATTAAGGTGTTCCTAAAACGAAATTTTTTAAGAAATCCGCACACAGGTTTTATGAAAAACATGTTTGTGTAGAGTTATAGTTAGAAAAAGGTATTTAAATGTTTAAGTAACCATTATTTTAACTTCTAGGGTGTCTTTTACTTATCACTGAGAGCTAATAAATGAACCCTATTCAACATAAAATATTATCTAAATTTGTAAATCATAGTCGTGTTCTACGCCGAGTTGCACCAAGGCCTCATATTTGATACATTCTTTAACGGCATATGGTTTAATGAATTTCACGGCATATGGTTAAGCTGAACTTGCGCTGTAGAATTATATCCAAAAAAGCACGGTAGGCACATTTTAATTGTGGTTCTTCGGTTGTGCATCCGATCCTTGGACTGACATAACAAGGGGGCGCTCTTCTAGAGTTAAGGAATCTGGTACACACCTATGACTCTTCTTCCAAATTCTGTGGTCAAATGTCCCCAAACACCAGTCACTCCTACCCCAAATTTTTAACTACGGCACTAACATTTGCACTTAAAACAATGGACAAAAATTGTCGATTTTTCATGGGTTTACCTTCACCCGCACTGACAAAACTACCCATAGAGCATCAATCATAGTAACCCAAGAGTTAGCAGACAAAATTTGACAGCTCTATCCGTCGAACTCTAACCGTGATGGCAAAAACAGTGAAGCAACTCCGTTCAGAAGTGTGCGCAATCAAAAGAAGGCACCCCGCCCCGTCGAAAACGGACATCGTGCGGCACTTTGTAAACGCCGGATACGCCCGTTCCGGCATCTACAACATCTTGGAACAATTAGACAACAATCAGAGCATCGAGAGAAGGCTTGGCTCCGGACCCTGAGCGACAAGAAGCTCCAAAGTATTTATGCTGAAGAGGAAGACCGAGGGAAAAGTGGCTACATCGCTGCGTTCGCTTGGCCAGAAGGTCCGTTCAACCGGCCAAACAGTGAAAAGTACCTGGCGAACATAAACTTATATGTCAGGAAGAGGAAGTCGCGTCCACTGGTTTCAGAGCTGCAGGCAATGACGCAGCGACAACGGCTGAATAAGATGATCAACTCGATTTTCCCGGTAAATCGTGACGTGGCGGTGGTGATGGACGACGAGTCCTATCTCATCCTGGATGGCAACGAATGGCAGGATACTTCGTATTCTACTTCCCTTACGAACGAAGTGAGCTCCGAGGTGAAGTTCATTTCACACACCAAGTTCCCTAAGAAGGTGCTGCTGTGGCTGACAATCAGCGAGAAGGGGATGTCAAAGCCGCTCTTCTTTCGCTCCGGACTGGCCGTGAACGGGGAAATTTATAGTACGAAATGCCTGCCAGAAGTTGCGTCGTTCATCAAAAAATACACTAAGGGCGAAGACGCGGTGTTCTGGCCGGATCTGGCGTCGGCCCACTACTCGAAGCGATCGTTGGAGGAGATGGAGCGGCTGAATATCGATGTGATACCCAAGCCGGCGAACCCGCCCCACGTCTCCCAGCTGCGTTCCATCGATAATTTTTGGGCCAACCTGAAGCGTGAGATCTACTCCGACAATTTTGTCGCGAAAACTGAGGAGGGATTTATAAATAAAACTGAGAAAGAACTCAAAAATATGCCCATGATCCGGTTAACTACCGTAAGGTCACTCGCAAGGGCGTAGAATTTTTTGCAAGTAAGCTTAAATAATTACCTTCCGTCGGTTATGCATCAAAAGCAATTATCTGTCTTAGTTTATTTTTATCACCATCCGAAAACAGTCCATTTTTTTAATGCAAACGTTGCGGAGTCCTTACGCCCGAGACAAACCCTCACGGTAGGTGAATTTTAACACTGTATCATTGCTACAGCTGAATCGACCATACCAATGACCAGCGGAAAAGAAGGAGCAAAATCTGTTCCTTGGTGGAACCTCGAGGTAGCTCAAGCTGTCAGAGAATGGAGAAATGTCTTCGGACATTACAACGACTTGACATGGGCGACCCTCGTACAAATGCTGCTTTAAAGCAGTTTCAAGCTACTCGATCTAAATGGCGCAACCTAATTCGCGAAGCAAAACAGCCTCACTTAACTTTCTTATACAAGATGCTCCCACCGACCATTTTTGAATACATTTTTGTTCTGTACACCAAACAGGGCGTACTGTTCAACTATCCATTTTCTTTTTCTTTTGATATCTACTGAAGGCTACGTGGGTTTCCCGTGTCTTCTAAAGGTAGATACCAAATCCTCCCTATTACCAACGGTTGCATGGACGTGGCCAGCTAAGCGATGGAGGAGTGTACTCGTGGAGACTATTGCGTGAAGCCATGTATCAGAAACTGGTTTAGTTTCATGGTGCAATGCAATGCCTTCAACGAATTATTCCTCATCGTAGCTCCATCCACGAAGTGTTCAAACTTCAATGCTTATGCTAATGCTAATGGAGTAAGCAGTTCCTGAAATGACAAAATTGCGTCCAAGGATTTTAAGGGTTATTGGGAGTTTTATGCCTTGTTCAGAATGCTGAGTTATATAATGTTATACTAATTATCAACAAGAAGAATCTCTTTAAGATAGGCTTATAACATGTTATAACTGGTCAGTCTGGCAAGCGTTTTAGGTGCTCACCAGACTAAAGAGTTGTAAATTATCAACAAGCAAAATGTCATCAAGATAGCCTTGTAACATGTTACAGCTCCGTAGTCTGACCGGCATACTACATACTCATACAACAGCTTTGTAACATGATACAAGGCTATCTTGATGATATTTTCCTTGTAGATAGTTTTCAAAACACCCCTGTATTTTGTTACAACTCTGTAGTCTGACCAAAACATCTACGTGAATCTCATTCAACTGTAAAACACAGTAATGATTACCTGAAATTCACGTAGGGTTTACGTGATTACCACGTAGATATCTGATTGCGTGATATCGGAAATCGCGTGATATCTACGTGAATTTTAAATGATCATTACTGGGCTCCGCAGGTGAATGAGTTTCACGGAGATTTGAGTTTCACGTAAATACAAACCTACCTTTGATTGCAGGGAAATCACATAAATTCCGATAATTCCGATTGGATCGTTCTTAACATCGTTCTTGGATCTTTTGGCAAGACATTCGATAGCCGAGCGTTCAAAATCGATAGAAGCCCTTCCAACGCAGACCGTCGAATATTATTTTTGACTGCCCAAGATTGCAAATCTGCCAGCAAGCACAGGTTGGCGAATGTTTCATCTTCCGGCTTCCGGTCAGAGTATTCTTCCTCATCATCAGATGTGTTCCACTTTTCAGATGCTTCCGGGTCGAAGCAGATGGGCACAGCATGTGGAATGATTTCTGGAGTATGCGTGGAATGCCCTGGAATATTTGAATCCTGACTGCTGTTTGGGTTGGAACTACTCGCGGGAGATTCCGATTGTAACAAATCCTTATACAATTGCGGGCTCATGTTCAAGATTATGTTGAAGTATTTCAATGGTCGATCGTGTAAACAATATTAATAATAATTTTAACACAACACTTTTATGTTTTTCACTACCTATAGTTTAGCTTATCACGTCTGAGTGTGGCAGTGTGTTTTCTGAAAATGTGGCAGTGTGTTTTGGATGAAAACATAACAAACAGCTGTCAAAGAGATTAAAAAGAGTAAGCAAACTTTTAGGTTACTGTGGGAAAACAAACCATTTTTTCACGACGAAAGACACGATAGTGTGCGTGTGTCGAACGTCACAAAGCTTAATTGTATTTATGCATAGCCATGTTGTCACTGACGGCAACAAAATGAGTAAGATAATAAACATGATTGTCCACTCGTGGCTACTACTCAGTTGCTGCCAGATGAGCTGTTATTACACAGAGAACCACCAGATGATGCTTGGGTCTAGCATACATTCTCAATGTGGAAAAAAGCTGGTAATCTCAAACTAATGCAATAACAAGCCCCTGCCTCGCCCGAATGCAGGTCAAATAAGGGAAGTAAATTTCATAAGAAGGGATACACCAACAATCCCGCGTTAAATTGCGGTTATATCGTAGATATAATCGATCTCTATTTTTAAAATATTAATACCTATATCTGATTTGAACCTTTTTATACAAAAAGTGCTATTGGAGCCAATTACAAAATGTGATAGTGGTTGACTCTCCTCAGGATATGGTGTTACGGCGAGCATGGCAAACCAATATTATGGATCACAATTAATTGTCATCTCCACCACCGGACCACCAGCCCGGCGAATCCCCACGTCTCACCAAGAAGCATTTTTGTTGTTTATTATTCTGTACTCACTCGATCACTCACATCACCGAATTATAGATAACCGAACAATATGAAACGCGCCATGACCGATAGTAAAATAGTGCGTACTAAAGCATCGACACAACCTTTCACAGCCGATGCTCGAAGCAAACCTTTTTTTTGTAAACATTCAATTTTTACAACTTAACCAATCCTATAGAAGCTTCTTATGAACAATCTATGCGAATCCATTTAAAATTGCAACTTAGGGATTTGGTAAAGAGACTTGATACTATACTCAATAAAATCATTAGCTCCAATCGGCTCAATCAATCGCTGTGTTTCGTGATACATTGGATGGATTAACATTATTTGAGATAACTCAATGCAGACGTCATACAAATTTTGCATGTTGACAGGCAATCTGTGAAAACCCACCTAGTACCTTTTAGTAAGACCACTAGATGCTTAGAGGCGGGACCGAAGATTCGATGAGCTAACTTTCAAGAATTTTTTTTCTGTTTCTATGGCAAGAGCAAAAGGCGGAAACGCTTTGCGGTGTTGTTTCTTTGTCAATATATACACTGAAAATTTATTTTCGTAAGTTAGTTTTCACTCGTTTCGTAAAGATGGAATTTGTACATGGAACAAATGTCTCGTAAATTGTATGAAACATACTAAATGCGTGTCATCTGGTGAAATGCTATCATTACACTCAGTAGCAAAAAAAGCCGAGCAAAATTTTCTTCAAAAAAACGCGTTGTTCAACCTTTTGTAACTTTGTCAATTATCAATATATTTGGCTGAAATTTTGACAACGTGATAACTAATGTTTTGACCTTATGTGACGCCAGCTGTAGTCCAAACCACTTGATGAAAACAGTTCAAATTTTGTCCACATAAATTTCTGTATTTTTTTAAGTCATTTTTCACAGAAATACGGTTTTTTGAAATTGGTATATCCAAAATGACTTTTTTCACATATGTTATGATAACTTCAAATTTATAAACTTTATCAACATTAAATTTTGACAAGTACAAGGTCTGAAACATTATTCATAACGTTGTCAGAATTTCAGCCAAATATACTGGATAATTGACAAAGTTACAGAAGGTTGAACAACGCGTTTTTGGAAGTAGGTACTCTTGCTCGGCTTTTTTTGCTACTGTACACCTCTTTGTACAGTGCACGAAATGAATTTGATGAAGATCAACCAATTGCGTTAGCTACCCGTCATAATGTGGAACAATACAGACAGAAGCGGCGACAGCTGACCCAACTCTTCCGGGAGAAAAAGCGCCGTTTGGCCTTAAGCCAAGGATACGACTTAAGCGAAAAACGCTACAAATGCGCAAAATTATAGCAAGACGCCTCTTCAGACCTGAGTTACAATAAAGATGAAAGTGTGAGAAAATAATGGGAAATCCCAGGTCTGAAAGGGACATAGAATGTAAGGGAAATAAAACTAGGTTAACCTCTTCAACGACGAATGTAGCGTCACATAGAATAAGGCCGAATGATAGAAAATCAACGGCATTTAATAGGTTATGGAAAGTTCCAGAAAATCACATAAGAGCTTCTAGGATTATATACTTTGTTATAAATCGAGAATTCAACTCGTAGGCTTAAGATCACTACTGTATATATTTTTTGAAATAAATCAAGTTCGACTTAAGGAATCTGCAACCATAGTATTTCTTTAGTTCGAAGTTCCATGTTCCGGGATAGATCTGCAACCATAGAATCTTTCTGCGGAACTCTGAAGCTGGGACGAGTTAACTGCAACCATAGTCTGCTCGTTCTGGAGTGCGGAGCTCACTCCCTGATTCCTTGTGAATCCGAGAACTCGTCGGAATCTTCGTTAGGACTCAGTCAAACATAGAGGTTAAAACTCCAGGCCGTTGGAGAAGCGCTCTCGAAGTTTGCACTGAAATAAGTGTTGTACGAAAAGCTTGCCTTCCCCCGCAATAAGGGAAAAGTGTGGTTTTCGCAGCGACAAAGGTGTTATGCGACGAGCGGCGTTTAACATGCGAGGCACGATTTTCAACAGATCCGGTCAATTTATCGGCTTTGCCGATGACGTGGATATTGGCGGCAGAACATTTGAGGCGGTAGCAGAGCAGTACACCAGACTAAAGCGCGAAGAAGAGAAGATTGGGTTGAAGATAAATACGTCCAAAACGAAGTACAAGCTGGCAAGCAGAACCGAGCATGACAGGACCCGACTGGGCAGCATTGTAACGATCGACGGCGATGAGTTTGAGGTAGTCGATAAATTTGTCTATATCGGCTCCCTGGTTACTGCGGACAAAGATAACAGCTGTAAGATCCGGTGGCGGATTATCAGTGGAAGTCGTGCCTACTATGGGCTCCACAAGCAACTAAGCTCAAACAGACTTAGCTCCCGTACGAAGTGCATCCTGTACAAAACGCTAATAAGATCGGTTATTCTCTATGGGCATGAGACGTGGACAATGCTTGAAGCAGACCTGCAAGCACTCAGAGTTTTTGAACGACGGGTGTTAAGAACCATCTTTGGTGGAGTACAGGAGAAAGGACTATGGAGGCGAAGGATGAACTCGCAACTCGCTGGCGAACCCAGTATTCATAAGGTGGCAAAAGCTGGAAGAATACGCTGGGCAGAACATGTTGCGAGAATGCCGGGCAACTGTCCTGCAAAAATGGTGTTCGACGGCAATCCGGTTGGTACAAGACGACGTGGTGCGCAACGAGCAAGATGGTCAGAACAGGCGGAGCAAGACCTAGGGTGTACAAGGTGCCCAAGGGATTGGAGAAGAGCAGCCACAAATCGGGCATTATGGAGGGATATTGTGTATCAGGTTATGTTATGTTATTGTGACGTTATGCCATGTAAATAAATAAATAATGTAAAATTCTTTGTGTAAGCGTAGAGAAGATAATCCACCCGTCGTTCAGACAGATTGTCACAAAGTGAGGGCTCTAGCCGGTAGAACTTGAACATGTCCCTACTCTACTAGTTCACCCAGCGTTGTGTTGTCCGTTGTATGTTGTTATGTGTTCAGTGTGTGCAACCGCTGGTTGAAGACGGTGTAATTCTCGCTCTCATTTTCTTTCTCTCTCTCTCTCTCTCTCTAACTCTCTCGCTCTCTCTCTCTCTCTCTTTCTCTTTCTCTCTAAAAAAATATCTTGCCCCACCCTATTTGAAATGCTGGCTACGCCGATGGGTCACAACATCGTTCCCTAAAACATTTTCAAAATCTTTATGGTCTTATAAAGGTTTTATTAACTTGTTTTCACAACCGTCTTTAGAGTGGGTCACTTTGTACAAATTTCGGCTTGGAGGTTTTGGTAGACAAAACAGTTTTGAATGTAGTTTTATCAACAAAGCCCGGAAGAGTGCTGTACGGCTGGAATAAAACTTAAATTATTACTTGGGTAAGGTTCTGCACGACCTCAGAATCAGCAGGCCATTTCAAATGCACAAACCTTCGAAGGAATTTTAAAACCCCACTCGGAAAATCAAGTTCAAAAGGCCTTCTCATAGCACACTCTCAAGTTCTAAGGCACCACAATCTTATTTCCGCTCAATCACTTTGCTTCTTCTTCTTCACCTTACACACCACACTCGAACAAGAAAAGCTCTTATCTTAACAGGTTGTCCTATGTGATGAAAGGAGCAGGCCACCATTATCAGCTTATCTGGGGCAACCTTCCGGAGTGTTGTTTGAAGCTTCCCAAAAAGACGATTTTCCGCTCTTCGGCAACATATCAAATACGATGACTTGCTTCCGGTGAGAAAAAAAATTCAAGAACCTTTTCATGCCATGCAAATCTTCTACTTTCAGCATCTCAGCCTCTTTCTGAAAATCGCATAGTGAGCCCAAAACCCGAGCGTCGTGTGTTCTAGATATAGTTTAATAAAATTATAATATATGTGTGAGTCGTGATACATAAATTTCAGTGCGGTGGTGCAGTGATTCGGTTTTTGTTCCTCGTCCAATGCCGCTGCCATGAACGTTCGACACACGTCTTCTCGCTGCCAGCTTCTGCTGGGACAGACCATTACCGCATGTGCTCTACTTGGATCTCTCACTAATAAATGTATACATGAACTAACTTTTAACATTCACGGTTTTTTTCCTCCTCGAGTGTTGTTTGTTCTGCACTTTCTTCCACCACCACCATTACTTCCACCCACACATGGGCCCATGCTCACTCGAGGGGGGATGCTTTTCGAGAGTTCGTTATGGTTTGGCCTTTCCCGTCCCGACTGGTGATGAGGACGACGACGACGACGACGACGACGACGGCGAGTGCTTGTTAAGGCAATTTTACCCAGGTTCAGGTCCCTTCGGCTAACGACGACGACGACTCAGTGCCTGATGTATCGAAATTGTAAGGGGGGGGATTGCCCCCCCAGTCAGGTTATGACATGTGAGTCTGGTTATGATTTCTGCTGGTGGATTGTTTTGGCTGGGACAATCGACGCTGAAGGGTATGCGAGTTAATTAAGGTAAACATGTGAAGACAATCGTGGGACAGCCATGATTGAGTGTTTCAATTACTGGGTAAATGAAAGGGGAGCTGGGCAGAAACGTGGTTGCAGTTTGCAAATATATTATAATTATTTTACCACAAAATCTAGAAATCTGGTAAACCAAGAATGTTTGAGGACCATGTGACCTTCGAAGGTACCTTCTTCCGTCAATAAACGTGTCCCCGGCAGAAAGCCATCTTGTATAGGACTTAAAAACAAGAATTTAGCGTCAAATTATCCACGTTTATCAAGACCTAATAAAACATCCATTTATGGGAGGAATTTCATCCCCTTCACCGCCCAGCTCGTGCACTATCACACCCACCTCTCGGCGATGCCTCGCTGAAAAACCAACCAACGAGTTTTATGAAGTCATAAAATTTAATTTGTCTCTTCTTGTCACACAAAGCGAGAGACTCTTGCCCTTCCTTCTCGATCTCCGGGAATCTCAACCGAAGTCAAGAATCGCACTTTCCTCCCCTCCTCCTCCTCCTCCTCCTCCTCCTCCGTCGCTCGGCTGCTCGGCCAGTAAGTGGTGACAACATGTCCCAACCGCTCGATGGCGAGATCTAAGTACTATCATTACTCTGGCCTCGCGACTGGATCCTGGATCTGGATAAATGCTCTTTGCTCTCGCCGTTTTAACCAACTCTCGAGGTCGTAAAAAAGTGACTGGCCATAAAAAAAAAGTGTGCGTCCTTATCTGATCACCGTAATCCAAGCATCATCCTCATCATCGCATCGTCGCCGTTGGCTTCATCTTCGCAGAACTATTCGCAAGTTTCGTGGCTCTTCAGCCAACCAACGAACGGTGGGATTGAATAAAGTTTTCCCCGTCCCTCGTATGTCCTCACCGAGTCCTCAAGTGTTTGTGTGATAAGAACCATCCGTTTGGATCTCCAACAAGGGTAATATTTAAATTTAATCTCTTTTCAAGCACTCTCTGCCAATTCGCAAATAAAAAGAAAAAACTTCACTTCACGCTCATGTTTTATGAGCTCTTTCCGTGATTGCCGATGAGCGATAAGCTGACTGCTGCTGCCTTTGCTGTTAGTGGCCGAGTCCCGGTGAGTCGGAGTGCATCGGAGCCGTGTCCACCTTCGGGGTCAGAAATTTAATTTGCAACAACCATTGGCATCACCGCAGTGCAGTTCGGAATCGCTTCTGGGTGGTTTGGCTGGGGTTGCACTTCGCCAATACAGTGGGAATATGAACAGGTTCAATGAGAGATGGAGTCCTAAGGACAGACCCCGACAGGCGACATGAGTTATGGCCGGGCAGTTAGTCAAAAATCATTTCCAAAACTGGAATATTTAATGTGGAAGCACATATGCAGTTTGTAAAACGAGCTTCTGGTACTGCCCTACAGGCGTAAACAAATTAGCTGGCTGGAACTGAGTTGGATTTTATTGCGAGGTTTCTCATGAACTGCAGAAGGACGGAATGCGTAGAAGCTGAAAACTTTCGAAAGAAAAATTTAAGGTAGCATTAACACTGTGCAGGCGAGTAGTTCACTTAAAAGCGAATGTTGGAAGCAAAAGAATAGAAAATATAACGAATCTTAATCCATCTAAAACTAAACCAATAGTCTAAGCTATTACTAACAAAGCTATAGAAAAAGAGAAATATTTGAACAGTGTTTTGGGCGGAATTCAATTCCGGCCGTCATGTCTGGTGATCCGCTCTATCGCTTGAAGTTTTCAAAGACACAATTAATGAAAACTACCGCGATTTCATGTTCATTACGTTTCCCAATCATAGTTTTATTTTTTAAAATAACAACCTTCGGCAACCTATGGGTTGGACATTGAAAATCTTAAATTGAGAGCGTCACAAAAAATGGTCTGCTTTTAAATTAAGAGCAAATTTTTGCACTTATTTTACAATAAGTTTGAAATTTGTCTTGCAATTGTTTGCATTAACGGATAAATTAAGAAAATATTTTTAACGAATTTTCATGCAAATGTACACCTATGCATTGCTAAACATAGTAACCCAGTTGTGTAGAGAAAATATGGCCGTGTTATCGTCTGTTTTGGAGCAGTCCTGGCGAAAACAATCGACCAAAAATCTGGGTCTATTCGTGCCGATGAAATTTTGCTCAGCCAATTCTCAATTTCTTCACACTTCTTCGTTTGCATTTTCTTGTCTCTCTCAGCTTTTCATCTTCCACTTCATCGCTTCAGTTTCTCTTCATCAGTTACTCCTTTTCAGCTATCATTCTTTAGTTTCTTTTCGTGAGCTTCGTTGCTTACATTATTCTTGTTCGCTTGTTTTCTTCCACTTCTCCCTTTGCTTTTCTCTTCTTCCAACATTCTGCATGCGTTTTTCTTCTTTTTTCTCCCCCCCCCCTACTGCGTTTCTTCTTTCGCTATTCTTCTTCCGCCTCTCTCTTTTGGTCAATTTTTTTCCGCTTCTATTCCTCCGCTTTTCTAAGTTCACTTCTCTTCTCCCGCTTTCTCTTTTCTGTTTTTTTCTTCCACATCTCTTTTTTTGTTTCTCTTTTAGGGCTTCTTGTCGAGACCTTCGATAATAGCTCTTAAAATCCTTATCTAAGATCGTTAACCTAAGATTGTTAAAACTACACTAAATCTGTTGCCCAAGTACGCAACAACACACCGGCAAGAACAAATGTAAAACTATTGAAAGAGAATTGCAAAGATCGATACTATCTCATCCAACTCACGTTACACACGATCGCCCGAAGTTCAAGGGGTTAACGATCGTCTTAAAAACAACAAAATCCAGTACGAATATATCTCCCTATGAGAAGCCACACACGGTCGATTTATAAAAATAAGAATCGCAAATCCGAAAGTGGCTTATCCGCGAAAGTAATTGAAGTGCCGAAGTAGATCGATTTATTTGATTCACATTTTCCATTTCTCTTCTTCCACTAATGTGTTTTTCTTTCTCTTTAATCGATTACCCTCCTCCATCGCTTTTTCTCTTCTTGTACTTCTATTGTTCTGCTTCTCTCTCCTGCTTCTATTGTTCTGCTTCTCTTCTCCTGCTTCTCTCTCTCTCTCTTTCTCTCATCGCTTCTTTACTTCCGTTTATTTTCCACACTCTTTTCTTCCAAATTTCTTCTACCACTTCTCTTCTTCCACTTCTCTTCTACTGCTTCTCTTCTTCCACTTCTCTTCATCCGTTTTTTTCTTTTGCGTTTCTTTGTCCTGCTTCTCTTCTTACACATTTCTATTCCAATTTTATTTATTCACAGCTCTGCTTCCACTTCTGTTCGTTAAATTTTCATTTCCCGTTTCTTTTCTTCCTCTAATCTGCTCTCTTTTATTTTTACCGCTTCTCTTCAGCTTCTTTTCTTTTACTTTCCTTCTTCTGCTTCCCTTCATCCAGTCCACTTTTTTCGGTGCTCTTTTTCCACTTCTCTCTTCCGTTTCTTTTCTTCCGCTTCTTTTATCGCGAATCTTTTCTATCGCTTCTCTTCTTCAGCTTCTATTCTTCTGTTTTTCTTCTTCCGCTTCCTTTCATTCAGTTCCTTTCTTCCAGTTCTCTTCTTTCAACTCTGTTCTTTCGTTTATCTACTTCTGCTTTGCTCTTTTGTTGCTTTCCTTCAGCTTCTTTAATTGCGTTTCAAACCTTCCTTCTTGTTCAGCTTATCTTTTCACTTATCTTGTTTCCCTTTGTTTTCTTCCGCTTCTTTTCTTTCACATCTTTGTAGTATACAGAGTATGTGTGAAAGAAACGTTGGAGGTTTTAAAGAATTTGAAAAGTATTAATTTACCTTCCGATTTCGGTATAATCATTTGATTTGAGTATAATCAACTTAGCGTGAAACGAAATAAAACTTGCAGTAAGCTATGCGAATATCTCCTCTCTTTGTAGAGTAAACAAAACCAACGCAATGCATTTACATGGGAGACCGTTAGCTATTTACTCTACAAAGAGGGGAGATTTTCGCATAGCTTACTACAAGTTTTTTTTACGTTTCACGCTAAGTTGATTATACTCAAATCAAATGATTATACCGAAACGGAAGGTCTTTTCTACCGTTTCTATGTATCTGCTTCTCTTCTCTACATCCGCTTTTTATCTACTATTTCTCGCCATACGCTTCTGTTCTTCTGATTCACAATTTCCGTTTCTCATCTACCGCTTCTCTTTTTCAGCTTCTCTTCTACCGTTTCTCAAGGCTGGCGAGTGACAGCCATGCATCGATTACAATGGAGACAACTTCTGTGTACAGCAGAGGCCACATCAGCCTTGGTCGGGTTGGTAAGGTAAGGGTCTACCGCTTGGTCTACCGCTTCTCTTTTCTTCCACCACTCTTCTTCCGCTTCTTTTCTCCAATCTCTTTTCTTCAGCTTTTCTCCTTTTGCTTCTTCTTAACCAATGATGTATTGTTTTCTCTCATTCATTTTCACTTTATTTTTATCTTCTTTCGAACCTTCAAATTTTTGCTTCCAATTCTTCTTGTTTCATATCCTATCCTTCAGCCCTATTTTCATTCGCTTATTTACATTTATTTAGTTATGATATATTTGCTGCTTTGCTTTTGCTTCCTAGCAGCGCACTTGTTGCTAATCAGGTGAATTAGCGTTAATATGACTCCATTAGGTCACAATCAAGTTGCTGTAACAAATTTTACCGGTTTTGTGATGCTAGGGCTGGATCTTCTACATCATCGTTTGTTTCATCAGGGGATTTTTTTACTATCGTACAGGACATTTTTTTACTATTGTACCGAAGGATCTCAGATTGTTTTGAATCTTCTGTCCACGCGTAGGGTTCATGGATATATGAACAAAACACAATATTAAAAAAAAAAATCAAAGTTGCCAGTTTTCCTGTTAAAAGCCAATTGAAGTTTTCTGATTTTCCCGAACATCACTTACTTCGAAACTTCATAACTCAAAAACGATTCATCGTTGAACAATTTTTTTTTCTCCAAAGTATAATGAAATATTTTCAAAAGTTTTGAAAAAATATATTTTTGAAAATAATAATAAAATAGGATTTGTTTTTGGAAAAGCCGGAAAGCTCCGTTTTTGAGCCAAGAAATTTTTGGAAAAATAAATATTTGCTTGTTTATTAATTCGTAAGCTTTTATTGGTGAAATTTTGACGATGGATTTGTTTTTTTTTTTGTTACTGCTCGAGAAGTTATGGGCCTATCATTCATTTTCATACAAAACAGGAGATTTTTTTTAACTATCGTAGAGGTTTGGGCCGACGGGTCTCATATTGTTACGAATCCTTTGTCCACGTGTAAAGTCCATCTGAGAATCGTACGAGCAAACAAAAGAAGTTTTAGGACTTTTTTTTTACATTTTTGTATGATAACAAGTGACAAACCCATAGTGTTTCGAGCATTACTCAAAAACAAACAAAAACCCATCGCCAAAATTTCAGCAATGATATTTTATGAATTCATAAACAAGAAAATGATTTTTGCAAAAGTTTTCATGACTCAGAAAATGTGTTTTCCGACATTTCCATGCAATTTTCCTTAACTGCGTAAAATTATATAGAAAAACTGACAACCCAAAATATCTGCCACCTTTCCCCGTCCGGTTGCCGTATAAAATTCCTGTCCAGGAAGCTGTTTAAAGTCTGCCTTGACGTCAGTTTCATCGTCCTGTACCACGCAATCAAACGTCGCCAGCATCGTCTTGTACAACTTTCTCAATCATGCTTTGGCCGACGTGTTTTGTTTATCGTCGCGATTTGGAGTCACCACTTTCTTGTAAGTCAACAGTCCAGCTCGTTCTTAGGCTCTATCCACGGTTGAAGGCGCCACTCTCAGCTTCTTTGTGACATCTCGGACTCCAGCTTTCCTGCCTGTCGACAAACGTTCACCGAACACTTTCAATACGTTGGTAACAGTTGTTTTCGCCACATTCAACAATTTCGTCAACTTGACTTGAAAGTAACTAGGATTTTCGCCATGCACGTGCAAAATTTTGATGCGTTGCTTCTATTCCTTCGACGACATTTTAATAACTGAAGTACTAAACTAAAATTAAATCAAAAGCGAAGCATGATGATACAAGCACACATCTTCAAAATTAGGGGTGTTCAAAAAATTTTAATGTACGATGAAAAGAAATCCGTCAAGTTTAAGTCAAACGAATTATAATCGAAACACCCTTTTGTATGCTTTGTGATAAAATAAAACATCAAGAAGACAAATCTGTCACACACACAAATTTTCCGGCAGTAAAAGAAATTCACTGCTGTCATTTTATACCAAACATCTCAGTAAAAATAATAACTGAGCCGCCGGGAAATTAGTCTGTATGGTAAGACAAAGTACTGATATTCAGTTTTAGCCAAATATCTCAGTTGAAAAATTAAGTGATTAACTGGCAAATTAGACCCACGGTTTCGGCAAATTTGATTTATTTATTTATTTTGGCTTATTCGGAATATCTAAATATCACTGTGACAGTCCTGCAGAAGATACGGAGAGCAACAGCAACGGTAGCTGCCATATTGACTGATGTCAGTCGCGGTTCAGTGGAATAATGGATACTGAGCAAAGGTGGTGAGTCCGAAAGAGGAAAAGAAAATGTTCTATCGAGTTCTTTTGAAACAACGTGTTCGTTAGCAGTCAATTTGTAGCAGCTCAAATAATTGAGTGCAACGATCTTATGTGCTCATATAATATATCTATTTTATTAATTCTAAAAATTTCATAGTAAGTAGCCTATCTTAAGGGAGGATATTCAGTTAGAAGGATTAAAAAAATCATTTTTTTTAATCAGATAATTTATATTTTTGGTAATATTTTTAGTTAGTAAATTTCCCGTAGGATACGCTCCTGAAATTCTTCTTTCGAAATTCGAACTCCAAGAAACTTTCATCGTTTTTTGAAGACGCCTTTTTCGCACGCAGCAGGTAAAAAGTGACGCTTTTTCGATAACTAAATCTTTCAACGCGTTTTTCTCAAAACAGCATTTTCAGAGTTTATGCCGGTGATTACTTTAAAAATAATTATTCGATTGAGCTGAAACTTTATGGATTTCAACATTTTGGTATTACCTTCTGGACGAATTGAAATTTTTTAAATATTTTATTATTATATGTGGAAAAATGTGACAAAACGGCGGAAAAAATGCGGAATTTTTCAAAAAAGTTGCGCCAAAAGTGCAAATTTTCTATTTTTCTATTTTTTTTCAATTCATCTTCTAACTGTAAATGTAGTAAGTGATTTGTTTAGGGTCAGCTGGTTTCACATCAAAATTCCGACCAGGAGAGCCGGCACAAGCAAAATACAACTCACTCTAACGGCCGCCATTTTGTTGAAAAAATATTGTTGTATACTACATGCATATACTTATAATTGTGAGAAAGTTTCGATTGATTTGAATAGAAACTTCCCCTTAAATTTTTCTTTCGAAAATGAGTTTTTTTCTCGTTCTAACTGTATATCCCCATTAAATCTAAACATTGTTTTTCCTAAATTCTAATACAATTCTTAAATCTAGTATCCGATAATCGTTCGGCCTGGAAAGATTATCTGGCTACCTAAGGAGAGTGAAGAGAAACTTCTTGTAAGTATTTAAACATTTAATAAACATCTAAACCTAATACTTAAATACACATATTACATTTTTAAGCTTAAGACTGCTCTGGAAAAGTTTTAATATATCTGAACAAAATCGAAGTCGTGATAAAAGCTTTGTAAATATTTTATTTCTGTGTTAGGATTTTGATTCCGTATGTTTATTTAGAAGTATATTCTTAATTGTACTTGTAAAATGAAACGATATGCATCTAAATTTGTCGCTCATATTCTTCGACATAGGCATGAACTCGCTGGTGGCAAAAATCCAGTGATTGACGATGAGCTATTTTATAAAATAAAATCAATGAACATTAATCATAATAATTCACGAACGCACAAAACTCACAAGCAGCGTATTCATTTTTCTTACTTCGGAATATGGGGTATGTGAAAAAGTAAAAGTTTTGTTATCGAAGTTCGGCAAAGGATGAAGTCAGTTCCAAGATCTCAGAAAACCCGATTGCTGATTTTGGTATTTTCTCTATTTGCTGATCTCCTCAGCGAATTACCTTGTAAAATTTCTGTAAAAACCAGATTTTTACCGATACATCGGCAAATATTTTTGGTAAATCTATGCAAAATAATGTTGTTTGCTTGATAACTTACACGTCATGACGTAGAGATAGGTTGAGGTACACAAATATATGTTTGACAAATGCTGCTACTGTAAATGCAAATTCAAATGCTTTTTGATGCCAGTTTTGATCCCATAGATCTAGTTCAAATAACAGTCCGAAAAAATCAGCATACGGTAATGAAATTTAATAAATAGAAAAGAATCTATTGTTGTAGGAAAATTTAGCTTAATCTTATCCTGTAGTATTCATTTTATCCCTTTATATCCCAATTTGTGGGAACATATGAAATTGAATAATGCAAATTACTGAAAAAATGAATTTGAATTTTTTTTTACGTTTCCTACATTTTTAATTTTCGAGCATCACATTTTACGTAATGAAGTTCGATCTATTATGCATTTTATGTAGCATGAAGAAAACATATTGTAATCTTTCGCGGAAGAGAGTGAACTTGAATTTGTCACCTGTCGTGACGCATGGAACCGACTGCGTTATAAATATGTCGGATGCTTTTATAACACAAAAGACAACGATCATGTAAATTTAAGGCTTTCAAATCCTAGTATTGAGTCTTGTAGCTGATTATAAACGCTTTACGGTTTAGGTTTTAAGATTACCAAATATTATCCAAGAAGCTGTTGTAAATGAGCATTTCTCTGCCAAATGAGCAAATGACTGAACTCGACCCTCTCCGATTTGGATGAAACTTTGCACATGTCTTCGGAATTTGGTGACGATGGATTTTCCGCCGGTTAAGGGAATTTTTTGACTCAAAACAATTTTTTCAAAAGGGCGTATGTGTTTTGTCATGCGTATTTTTCAAAAAATCATAACTCGAAAACCGTTGGTTGTAATAAAATTGCGTCTGAAAAAAAGTTTTAGTTAATTAATTTGACTTTATAAAAAATATATGTACACTGTAAAACAATTTTTTTTTCTTCAAAAAAATCAAAAATTAAACTTAAAAAAACAATTAGCAAATCTGTCCAACGTACGATTTTTATAATTTTTTTTCCGAAAAGATTTTAAGTCATAAGAAGAAGAATAAAAGTTGTTTTACGATGGAGCAACTTAAGATAAAAAAGTTTTCAGAAGTAAGAAAAAATTAAGTTTTTTTCCAATTTGTTGTTTTTGCATGAATAACCATATTTTAATAATATAATACGATTCTTCTAATAATTTTAAGCGAAAATTCTCTTGGTAAGCAACATTCTATATGTACCCGTTTTCGAGATAATTTGAAAGTAATGTCGAAAAAATGGCTTTTTCCATGAAAGTATCCTTTTTTCAAATGTTAGTCGTTATTGTCCATCTTCAAAAGTATTCTTTTCAAATTATAAATAAAATTTTCAACAACTGTCCTTTTGACAACAAGAAGATTGAACACCTTCATAATTAACGAAATTACCGAATCTTTATTACCAAATAAAAATTTTGAGTTTTTTTGTTGTTCATACATGATTTATTTATTTTTTCTACTATTTTTAAAAAAAATTGTATTTACATTTTTACAAACACTATTTCCTAACATTCCTATAAATATTATGAAAACTCAGTATTTCGTCAGTTGAAAATATTTTCGCGGCGATTTTGTTATCTGCAACTGGAATGAAGGAGTGATATTTCTGTGTACCAGGAATCATTTTTGTTTGCTGATAACTACCACTCCATTCTGCAGCTCCCTCTTCATATTCTTCTTATGAAACATAGCAAAATGATATTTTTGTGAAATTTTCTTGATTTCTCTTACTTTGACTTCTTCTTGTGGTGGTAAGCTGAATAGATATTTTCTAATACCTGCTACAATTTCGGCAAATTTTTGCCGACGGTATTTATCGTTTTTGAATTCTCTAATGGATATCGGAGACACATTTATTCCTGCAATTCCATTATTGCATAACTCAATGTTGTGTATCCAGGAATAATCCGGAAGATCACTGTCCTGAGAAGATGCCGAGGTAATTGAAGCTGCCGATGGTATTTCCTCCAAATCGTTCCGTGATGTGGTTGGTGCTTCGTCATGTCCACCGTTTTCTGGTTGCTCCACTCTTTCGACAGGATTACGACGATACGAATATAACCGACATGAATCACAAATTCCTAATGACGTGTCCAAATGGACCGTACACTGCATGGATAAAAGTTTTTCAATTAACTTGTCAGTTAAATTTCTAAGTTTAGGCGAACACCGTCTCCCGATTTCACGAAAAGGTTTACTACAATGCTTTGTTTCGAGTTCCATTTCAAATCGTTTTACACTTTACGCTACTTATGAAAGACACTGTTAAACTGATGTCATGACTTTGTAATGTAATCCTTTTTATACGAAGTGGTACGCACTTTAGGTACTTTTTTGAAATGTACAGGGGTATGCATGTAAATAATATTTTCTGTCAACACCAAAGGGAATGCAGGTATAAATAGGCGTAACAATTGTATTCTTACTGGTATAAACAGTGTAACTAATTAAATACATTATGTTTCTACCCGAACAAAATACGCTTGTACACTAACATGAATACTAATTATTTTTGTTTCGGGTTAGGTTTTCATAATATACTGTAAGTAAAAGCAGCAAATTTTGTCGTGTTACCTACAGTAAATATCAGGAATCAGTTTGTCTAGTATTCTCGGTAATAAAAGGTATATTGTAGAAAATTTTATGTACAATTTGAAAAGGATACTTTTGCAGATGGACAATCACGACTAACATTTGAAAATGGGATATTTTCATGGAAAAAGCCATTTTTCGACATTAATTTCAAATTATCTCGAAAACGGATACATTTAGAATGTTGCTCACCAAGAGCATTTTTGTTTAAAATCACTAGAAAAATCGTATTATATTATTAAAATATGGTTATTCATGCAAAAACAACAAATTGGAAAAAACTTAATTTTTCTTTCTTCTGAAAACTTTTTTATCTTAAGTTGCTCCATCGTAGAACAACTTTAATTCTACTTCTTATGACTTAAAATCTTTTCGGAAAAAAAAATTATAAAAATCGTACGTTGGACAGATTTGCTAATTGATTTTTAAGATTAATTTTTGATTGTTTTGAAGAAAAAATTTTTTTTTACAGTGTACATATTTTTTTTTATAAAGTCAAATTAATTAACTAGAACTTTTTCTCAGACGCATTTTTATTACAACCAACGGTTTTCGAGTTATGATTTTTTGAAAAATACGCATGACAAAACACATACGCCCTTTTGAAAAATTTGTCTTGAGTAAAAAAATGCCCTTAACCGGTGGAAAATCCATCGTCACCAATTTCGAAGACATGTGCAAAGTTTCATTCAAATCGGAGATGGTCGAGTTCAGTCATTTGCTCATTTGGTAGAGAAATGCTCAAATGTAGAATTTGAACATGATTTTGGGTATGACAGTATTTATTATTTTTGGCTTCACTCTGACAAGTTCTTTTTCACTACCCGTTCTCATATTTTCAGATATTCTTCTATTTTCAGAGAGCGAGTAATGGCGCTACAACCGCGCATCACTTAACCTTCTTAGACTAGATGCTCCAAACGACCATTTTTGATTGAATTTTTGTTCTGTACACCAAACAGAGCATTCTGTTCATCTATTCACTCCGACTATTCATTTCCTTTTTCCTTTGATACCTAATGAAGGCCACGAGGGTTCCCTGTGTCTTCCAGGTAGATACGAAATCCTCTCAACCATTGCATGGCCGTGGCTAGGTGAGCGAACGAGGAGTGTCTTCGTGGAGATTATTGCGTGAAGAAACCAATCAGTATCTGGTTCCGTTTCATGGTGACATGCAATATCTTCAACGAATTTTCCCTCATCGTACGCCATCCACGAGGCGTGCACACGTCAATGCTAATACTTATGCTAATCTATGAAAAATAATGTTGTTAACAGAAATATCAGCCAAATTATGAGCCAAATTATCTTTTTCTACCGACATCGAGAATATGTGTAAAAGTGTGCACGACTTCCTTTGGGAAAAACTTTGGAATCCTTCATCAGAATCTGTTACACGGATATGGCCATTTCTCGGTCAGTTTGAGGCCGATTTTAATGATCGAGAAATGTTTCGATTTTTTTTAATATGAACAAAAACAAAAGTTTGAAAGCGGCATCAAGTACAAAATCTCATCACAATTTTGACATAAGAGATAAACACTGGCTAGAATGATCAGTTATAACATGTTTTAAGACTATCTTGATGACGCATTTCTTGTTGAAACAAGGCAACAGTCTCTCCGCTGACCCGGAAACTCTCTGGTATCCAGTAACCAGGGTTAATTTTATTACCACGATACAAGTTTATAGGAATTTCCCAGTCGAATGCTTTTTGAAGAATTGAAATCGTACAATATTTCATAAAGTTAGATTATCAGAAATTCATCAAAAAATTTCCTGTTCCAATATTTTTTCTATCTTCTGTAATTTCCAAAACGCTTTCTCTCCCAAAAGCCTTACAAACTTTATTAAAGTTCCTTTAAATGACTTAGGTAACCATAATTTCTTGTAATATAAGTAAAATTATCAGGAGACATTTCAGTTTATCTTGAAATTCTATGAATTCTATGAACAAACATCAAACCATATGTAGGAATCACTTCCTGATTAACTCCCAGCAAAGATTATGCGGTTGAAACCAATCAGTCCCCTGCATCAACAAATGCAACAAATCAGCTGCAGCTTGCCAAATTGCTTCACTTCTTAAATTAACGTCGAAAATGGCTCGTTTCCTGCCCGTTCCTTACCCGAGGAAAACGGCTTATTTATTTGTCGAAAACAATCCCATTCGGCCTAATCACTTTCGATCAAATTAACATTCCACCACTTTACAGGGAGATAGCGCCGAACCTGTGCCAAGAACCGACTGAACCGAAACCGCCAGTGACAGCCGTAGTTCGGTGTGTCGAAGACGGTTGTGAGAGGCCGTAACCTTTTGATAAACAATCGCATAAATTTCCCTCGCAACCCAGAACCCATCATCGCGCCATCGTCTCCGCCGTGGTTCGTCGTTCGACCCGGACCGGAGGGGCCCATCTCCCTTCCCTTCGTCTCCGTGTGTGTGATGACAGCAGCAGCGCTCAAACCCGGCAGTCAGTGTGGTGCAAGTGGGGAATGTGGTCGTAAATGTCATCCTAAATAATGACGACCGGCGATGACGCCGTGCCAGAAGAAAGGCGCTGATTGTGTGAAGCGTGTGGGTCCCCATGGGGTCCCCTGGGAGTTGTCGAAGAAAGTGTTGCTGTAATTGATTTTTAATAAGATTTGTGTGTGTCGCGCGGTATTATCGACGGACGAAGAAGGCTTGAAATTGCGTTTCGAGAGGGGAAGAGAGCTATTTGCGTAATTTGTTGCCTGACAGTTATGGAGTGGTAAATAAAGGATTGGCTGAAATATGGGACTGAGAAGTAACGGCTGTTTTGTGGGATTGAAAGGAGGTTTTTATTATGCTGGATGGATTCATTGTGTTGGAAAAGAAAGCATTGAACTCACATGAAAATGGCTCATTCCAACGTCAACCAGAATTTTGGTAATACTTTCAAAGTCAGTTACATCCATACCTGGAAATGAAAATAAGAAAACATACAGTCAGTTATACTCAAAATAGGCGTTTGTTTTATCTACTCTTCCTAATTATCTGATGATAAGGAAACCTTATAATAAGAAAATCTTCCGTTTCCGGAGAGGTGTCTTAACCTTAAATCTGATCAATCTGTTTTGATAAAAGACGCACTCAAGACTTATATGACCGAGATTTTGTTCGTTCGCAGTTAATTAAAAAAAAACTGTGGTTTTCCAAAATACCAAGATATTTTATAAAAAATTGTTAGTCAAACCGGTTTGATTTGATCTAACATAAGTTATGTTATATTGAATCTATTTGTTTATAGAGGCTATCTCCTTTCAGCTCCCAGGGTACATTACAAGAAATGGTATGAATTTTCTGCTTTTCATATATTGAATCATTTTGATCAAGAACAGAAATAATTTTATGTCAAGGTAAAAAATAATTTATATTGAATCATCTTATATTGCATTTTATGTCATGATTTTTCCTAAGCCAAGCTTCTTTTTTATTGAGGTGTACTAGTATCTGGTTTCGCTATTTCTAGAATTTCTGATACATAAATATCAAATAAAATTTCGAGATTCTGAGGTTACGACGATGTTCTGGTTTCAGTTTTCAACATTTAAAGTTTAATTTTTGATGTTCTGTTTTTAGTTTTCAGTTTTGAATTTTCAATTTTATGTTTCAAATGTTCAAAGTATCTAAATATCTCATTTTTTAAATACCAAATTTCCAGCTTTCGAGACCTAAAGATTCCATGAATTTGAGGTTCCATGATGTTTAATTTTCAATTTTCAATTTGTATATGTATTCAATTCCCTTTTTTCAATATTCAATTTTCATTTTGTTTTATTTTCAGTTCTCATTTTTTTATTTACAATTCAAAATTTTAATACATCAACGTTCAGTTTTCAACTTTTACTTAACACTTTTACAATTTTGAGTATTGAATGTTTGATTAATCTTTCCAGATTTTAAATTTAGATTTTGAAGTTTCCAAGAAATTTCGATAAGGTGAAATTTAAATTTTCATTAGCTATTCAGATCTCTAGATTTCATGATTCTGAGGTTCCCATGCGGTCCCAATTTCCAACTTGAATATTCAATTTCCGAATTTTAATTTTCATTTTGTTCTTGTTTTCAGTTCTTATTTTCTAATAAGCATTTTAAAATTTAAAATATCAATTTTCTATTTGCATTTTTCATTGTATAATTTAACAATTTCAAATTTTGAATGTTTGAAATATCTTTCCAGATTTTAGATTTAGATTTTAAAGTTTTACTGAGTTTTCGATGATTCAATTTTAAATTTACAGTTTTCAATTTTTATTTTTTATTTTTCAATGTCAAAATCTCAGTTTTGAATTCTTGATTTTCAATTTTAAGTTTAAATTTCGACCTTCAATTCTCAATATGGACATTTCAATTTTCAACTTAAACTCTGTGATTTTAATTTTTGAATTTTTTGAGATCTCATCAGTAACATTTCGGCTTTCACAATTTCTAGTTTTCAATTTCAATTTCAACCTTTGTATACTTTCTTTTCAAACTTCAAGCTTCAACTTTTAAATTCAGAATTTCGAATCCTCAATTTTGAATTTTCTATTTTCAACTATCATATTTTAATATGCAGGTCTTAATTATCGACTTCATATTCAATTTGCGTTTTCAATTTTCTACTTTAAATTTTCAATTTTCATTTTTCAATTTTCAACTCTCAATTTTCAACTCTCAATTTTCAACTCTCAATTTTCAACTCTCAATTTTCAACTCTCAATTTTCAATTTTCAATTTTTATTTTTTAATTGAGAATCATGAGTGTTCTAAATATTTCCATATACTAATTTTTAGACTTCCCAATAAGATTGTGAAGTTTCCATGAAGTTCAGTGCTCAATTTTCAATTCGAAATTTCTAAAGTTCAATTGTTAATTTCAATTCTCGATTTTCAATTTAGAATTTTCATTTTTCGATTATCAATTTTCAATTTGCAGCTAACAATTTTCAATTTTCATCTCTTGATTTCCAAGATTGAGTATTGAATGCTTGCAATATCTAATCATTATGATTTTAAGATTCCCAGATTCTTTCAATTTCCGAGATTTTTATGTTTCAATGAGGTTCAATTTTATATTTGCAGTTTTCAAATGACAATAATCAGAGTTCAGTTTTTAATTTTCAATTTTTTTGATTTTTATTTTTTTATTTGCAACTTTCAATTTTCAATTTAAAGTTTGGATTTTCAATTTTCGATTTTCAATTTTAAATTTTCGATTTCTTCCAGATATACTGATTTCAATATTTCTCATTTCCAGATCTCCATTTTAAGAGAATTTGGTCGCATGAGATTGAATATACAATTTTCAATATGCAATTTTCAATTTGAAATTTTCAATTTACAATTTTCAATCTGCAATTTCCAATGATCAATTTTAAATGTGATTTTTTTTTCATTTTAATTTTCAACCTGGATTAGCAGTTTTTTAGTTTTCAATTGTCAATTTTTAATTTTCAGCTTTCAGTTTTGAATTTTTAATTTTCAATTTTAATTTTTTATTGCTGATTTTGAATTTTTGGTTTGCAGTTTTCAACTTTCGATTTGAAATTTTCCATTTTCAGTTTTAAGTTTGGAATGTTTGAAATATCTTCTCAGATTTTCAATTTAGATTTTGAAGTTTCCATAAGGATAAATTTTAAACTTTCAATTTACAGTTCACAATTTTTAGGTTTCAATTTTCAATTTTTATTTTTCAATGCGCAATTCCCAAATTTGAATTTTTGATTTTCGATTTTAAGTTTTAAATTTCAACTGTCAATTTTCAATCTTGATTTCAAAAATCAATTTTTAATTTTAACAATTCAAAATAAGAAATTTTAAGGCAATCCTTCTCATTTAATTTTTCATTCCAACGTTCGCCACAGTTCTTGCTTTGCTTCAATTCATTCCGTCTAATCCACTTACCATATATTTATGCAGCCAATCTTCTATCAACTCCCTCCTGCTCAAAGTTCAAAATGAACGTAAACGCCCGTCGTCATTTAGATTGAGTTTAGAAAACAACGCTCTTAAAAACATTACCAACAAGGACCGGAGGGAAGTCTCTTCAATCTCATTTTCTTCCACTGCGTTTGGCGAGGGTGGCTTTTCCCCCCATCGGGCAGAACCCGGCAGCGCATCATGCCAATATAAACAGACTAAATTCTTAATTTGATTTGACACCATCTCGGTTTCGTCGTTGGGACTTTTGCAATGAGCATGCGGGGGAGGGGGACCCTCTTCTGGGCCTAGATAAACAAAGTCCCCTTGGAGGGGACCAGAAATCCTAGATGAAATGGGAGGATCTGTAGGCCTCGGAAATTGCCAGTGTGAAGTGATGAGGAAAATTGGAAATCTAATGACTGTTGGGGATTTAATACAGGAAGCGGGATCCTTAGAATTCGAGCGAAATTCACCCACTTTTCATCAACAATGCGTAGATGCACTCGAAACTGCTCCCTTTAAATTTTCTTCAAAAGCACCACTGGTAATTCAAATTTACTGCATTGGTCATTCCCGTTGCGAGAGCGAATCACGTTGGATGCTGTGGAAAGCACGTTCTTTAGCTACCGAATATCAATTGTCCACCGATTCCCTCCACAAATTCATCAACATCCACCAAACCAAAAAAGGTCAACAACTGGGGCATCAATAGATCACGTCACGCCTGATATGCGCATTTCGGTAGCTTAAAAAACTTCCACCACAAACTCCGTACACACTAACTGGTCTAAAAGTGAGCTTGTGTGTGAACCCATAAAACATTTAACATATGCCCTCCATTCATCAGCAGCCACAACACAGAATTGAAGTGGGAAGAAAGAAAGAAAAGGAAAACCTCGAAGAAAGGTCGGAAAAGAGCTATTTTGGGTTTTTCGGATGCATCAAGAGACTGCATCGGAGAGACTAGAGAAGACACTTTTAAATATGCATTATGGAGTGTCTCCGTCCCAGAAACTCCACCACGGAGTGCCTGATGACGACGACGACGACGACGACCAGAAGATGTGTTCGAGTAGTTCTGAACTGATGGATGACGCGGAATGGAGGAGTGCAGAGAGAGAGAGAGGAATCGGAAAATAAGATAAATAAATTTCTGTCGAGGAAGAGTCGATTTGTTTGTCTCGTTTCCGAACGTTGAACGGTGATGACGACGTGCGGGGGAATCGGTTTCGAAGAATAACTTGGGCACAGTCACATAGAACCCCTCTAGTCGGAGTTTGAAGACAGCAGTCTTTCAACGCTGCTAATCGACCACGTGTTAGGGCGGTATGGTGTCGATTGAGTTTCGACGATGAAGGAAAAAAAACAAAACCTTAACTGGTTCAGGGAAGTCGACGAGCGTTTAGGCAGAACGGTGCGGATAACCTGATTTCGATCGATTGTTGAAGTTATCGTTTCAAGATCGATCTGTGGTTGACATGATAATGACATTGAAGGATTAATGTAATGTTGAATGCTGAAGTTTGTTCATACATGAAACGGTAATATCGTTTGATGTTGAATACGAGAAATCCGATAAGTACTTGGAAATTTTAATTTTTTTGGGAATATTGTGATTTATTGTTAAAGGTAGCTCTTTTTAGCTCGATACTAGACTTGACCCAGCGATGCTAGATCGTTGTCAACTCGTCCGAAAAAAACACGTTTTTATGAAGTCTGCATAGTAGGCTTCTGTGGCGCGATGACCTTCTACCCGCCGAGTAATGGCGGAAGTGTGAACCGGTGCGTTTTCATGGTGGAAAAGCAGTTATTTCTTCGTCAAATGGTGCCATTTCTTCTGAAAATCAGCGTCGAATTGTTCCTATAATTCAATTTGTTTAGAGCCTTAAAACCCCTGCAACTAATTACGGCCTGTACTCGAAAAAAATGCACCATTTTTATCCGTGTATAACTTTTTTGTCCGAATTGTTTACTTGTCTAAGATTTCATAACAATCGATTCAGTGGTTATTGAGATGTCATCGAAACAAGAAGAAAATCGCCGGAGAATTTTGCGCGCCGTCATGGAAAATCCGACTGCGACTATGAGATGGATCGGAAGACAACTGGGAATCACCCATGCAACTGTGTCTCAGGTGGTAAAACCGTTTAAAGAGTCCCAGACGACCGAGCGGCGAGTTGGAAGTGGAAGAAAATCGAAGACAGCTGACCCTGTGAAAGCCCGGAAGGTGTTGGATTATTTCAAGTGTAATCCGAACCTTCCAATTCGCGACGCGGCTCTGAAGGCAAAGTGTTCCGCCTGGTTCGTTCAGCAAACCATGAAACGAGCTGGGCTTCGTGTATTCAAGGTCCGCAAAGCACCGAACCGGCGTGATCAACAAAACACGGCGGCCAAATCCCACGCAAGGAAGCTGTATCGAGAGTGGTTAACGCAACCGATATGTGTGGTTATGGATGACGAAACCTAAATCAAGGCAGACGCAAAGCAGATATCGAGGCTGGAGTTCTATTTTGCCAAATCACGTTTTGATGTGCCGGAAGACATAAGGAAGACGAAAGTGGACAAATTCGCCAAAAAATACTTGCTCTGGCCTGCCAATAAGCCAATGCGGTAAACTGAGTAAACCGTACATCACAAAGGGTACCATCAACAGCGAAGTTTAGCGCACCGAGTGCCTCCAGAAGCGTCTGTTGACCTCTCCGTCTTGTTGTTCAACGTATTAATAATGCTTTGGAATTTCATAAGGCTGATTTATGAATGGATTATGTTTCATATGACGTTGTTCTTATATGCCTTTCCTTATTACAAGTGTTGATGTATACTAGTGGGCAAGTCACTGGACCCACAACCTCAACATTCAAGGTTCGAATTCAGGTTACTCCAAATTTTTAATTTTTCAACGTCATTACATACCATAAGATAAATTTATGAAATTCATACCGAGCTCTTATAATAAAGAATCATAATGCAATCTTATGAATATCGAAAGTTCATTACGCTGAGTGAACAATATCCTCCCTGAATTGTTGGCGGCGTTTCGAATTAAGTATTGAAGATGTACAATTCTTCATAAGCGAATTGAAATACACGGTTTGTGCAGTTAGTTATTATTATTTTTTCGTCATTCTACCTCACACTGCTCGCAGCTCTTAGAGCGTGGAAGTTTCCCTACATACATCAGTGTCCGCTCAGTGAATAACCGCTTGCTTAAATAAATTTGGAGAAGTTATTCAGCTTTCTTGAAGAAGAAGTTAAACAACTGCAACAAAGTTGTTAGAACAAACAGTTATTCTTCATTGGAGTTATTAACTGTCAAACCAGGCCGCCATTGACATGCGGTCTTTTGGAAACACGATTTTTTTGCACGTGATAGATCGAAAGTGGTGTAAAAATGAGAATGGCACTTTCCTCAACTCGCATTGACGGAAAATCAATGAAATAAATATAAATAAACATATGACGTGAAATCAATGAAACCAAAATCATAAACCTGAGGCAACGAGCAACGAGGCGTGTGATACTGATTATCTACTAAAGAGAACTTTTTTATGCAGTATATACAATTTATATGTACATAACATGTATTGTCATAACATTTGCATTTAAAAACATGGACAAGAATTGCCGTGGGTTTACTTTCACTGACGAAACTACCCATGCAGCATCAATCATAGTAACCCATGAGTCACCAGACAAAATTTGACAGCTCTATCAGTCGAACTCTAACCGTGATGGCAAAAAACAGTGAAGCAACTCCGTTCATAGTGTAGTTCTCAGCCAAATCTTCGTAAACAATAGCTTCATTCAGCTGGAGATTTGCTCTCAGCTCGAAAAGGTGGCTTTTTCGTGCCTAGGGATGAAGACATCATAATAAAATTTGTTACGATAAGTAAGTTTTCATTTTCCTTTGTGATATAGAAATGTGGCAAACATCCGTTGAGCCAACTACTGAAATTGTCTACAAACTCCTCAGATGAACTAGTTGTGCTATCAACTTGTTGGTAGTGGTTTTCAATTTGAATCCAATTTTTGAACTCAATACTTTCACGGGGAAAACTTTTGGTTTCATCCAGAAATTTATCATAGAAGTCGCCCAAGTCCGGGCGTTCTTAACATTCGAAAAGTAGCGATGAGGAGAAGGGCTGTTACATATCAGATAATTGTGAATTAACTGAGTCAAAGAACTGTCTTCCATCATCGGTAAACCTCACACAGAACGGAAGCACAATTAAATATTTTCATGCACACACACAAATACACACTGTGTGAGTACCGGAACTTCCAGTAGGTAGGCATTCTAGTGGTCGAAGTTGGGCAAACGTTCCGATTTTTGAATCCGGATTCAGATCTTTGAAGGTAGCAATCAGTTCATTTAATAATCCTAAGAGCAAACGTGTGTGTCTAGTTTCTCGTCCATCATTATTCCTAATACTGATTTTGTCGCGAATAGCAGGCATAGATATTAAATTAATTTAGTGTTAAAATTTAGAAAAAGTAATGTCATGCTTACTACATCCTGTTTGGTTGAAACGAATAACCGTACAAATTTTACTGGTTGCGTTCTAAATTAAACTTATTTATTCTATGAGTCTTGGTTTTCTAGTCCTGGTTTGCTAACATGTTCCAGTTTCAAGAAATTTGCTCAGAGATGCACTGCACACAGTTTCGAGCCCTAAACTTTGTAAAAATTGAATCAATACACCAAATCAGTGTAATATAGCAGTGTAATGTCTACGTTAAATTTCGGACACCGAAATAATAGTAGCAAAACAAAATTTACACAATATTCAAAAATACCGATTGTTTATTTCACAATAATAGATTTATATCTACATTAGAAACAGTTGATTAAGATGTTAATCATTCTTTTTGTTAAATTCTTAAACTTCCTGTGGTACACCCGCGTACAGGTTCCGTACGTATCCTCGGAAATCATTGGTGCAATTTACTTTCTTCTTAGTTTCGAAAAGTTTCTGCTTAACTAGAGCCCAGTATTGAGGCGAAGTTCAGATCAGTTTGGTGGATTGGCTGTTTTGGCACGTATTTGACCTCTTGTGCTTTATACCATTCCAGAACGGATTTCGCATAGTGACAAAACATACTGGAGAGTCGTGGTTTCTGATAGTCGTGGAACAATAGGAACCGCTTTTGCAGACATTCTTTTCGTACACATCCTTATTGATAGTGCCGGTAAAGACAAAACTTTTAGATTTTCAACCACAACTATATATGGCCTGCCAAATCATATACTTCTTCGAGAATTTGGACACCTTTTTTGTCCGGAAATGCTTGAAAACGGCATTTGTTTGCATTGCGGTTTAAAAAGCCAGACCCTGAAGCTATTTAAAGTCTTCGAGTACGTATGTTTCGTCGTCCATTTTGGTACAAGAAAATGTTTGCGAAAAATTTGTGTCAAGCACCTTAGCACGACTTTTTGCAGTGAAATTTTGCATGTCATCACAGTTGAGCACCTTTTTCACTTTGTACGGCTTCATTCCCTGCTCCTGCTTCACTTTTTGTACGTATGATTTTGACTTCCCGCCACATTTCGCACAGAAAGATTAGGATTTCTCTCAATAATGGCTATCACCTTCTTGTCGATTTATCGGGAGCATACTTTTCGATTTGTTCCACTTCCAACCTTCTGATCCACAGTCAAGTGCTGACAAAATGATTTGCAAACATATATCACGGTACTTTTGGGAATTTTAGTTTCTTGGCTGCATCGCATACCGATAAATTCATATTTCGCCGCCGTTCGTAAAAAATGCGTGTCCACTTGATTCGACGCCATTTTACTGACTGTGACAGAAATGTAAACATGTTGTACCACGGCATAAAGTGGAGGGTTTCAACTGTCCGAAGTGAAATGTTTAAGCGATCCGTGAAATAACTCAAAATCTACACAGAAATAAAAGTGTCCGAAATAAACGTTGACAGGCTTTAGTTTCCAGCAACAATAATTTGCGTGGCATTTGATATCAAGATCGTAATGTAGGTTGCAATGTGAATGGGGTTTAACGCTACACGCTAAAATTACTGTCTCCAATTACCTTTTCGAGAGGAAAAAAGTGATAACAAGAGATAGTAATTTGAGCGTGTTCGTTGTGTTTCTCTATTCGTTTTTTACAACAGCGATAGATCGAATGCATGGTACCAACTCAATAGTAAGTTTATGATGTCAACCACCCAAGCAACACATCTCTGTCATAATTGGTTGCAGAAAATTGATTGTGACTTAATTGAGTTACATTGCAGTTAATTTGACTTATTTGCAACAAGTGTGCTGCTAGGGCATTGAGTATTTTTATTTATACGTGAATGAGATGATTGTTGATAGTTAACTTGATCCCATTTGACAAACATTCAGTAGAAGGTTTTAGCGCATGTGGGACAAAATAGAAAATACATTACGAGGTCTGGGAAGACGCCAATTTGCTTTGGAAAACTTTCAAAGAAGATAAACTGAACTTGATATTTAAAGTGAAAACAAAAATAGCCGCATATGTTTTTATTGTGGACTGCATTTGGCGACAAAAGTGAACGCAGATCAACGCAAAAACATCCACAAGGCGAGATATTTCGTTGAAGAAAATAATGCCGCTCAAGATTCTGTTGCAACGCCAGGAAGAAATTATTTGTGAGGTTGACGAGAACGCTGCTACGGAAGTTCTCACGTTTTGTCGAAATCATTGGACATGATATCCAAGAAACAATTCCACCAGAAACTTCCTCTGATGAACTTTAATTATTGGTTCAAGCAGCCAAGGTGTGGACATCTTTAGCATATGCATAGTTGATTGTTGTTATTTTTATTTATGCAATATTTTTATGAAACAAAATGAAAAATGAATAACTGAGGCACCAAGAGTGGACAGTTATGTTTTTGATAGAATGAAAGCTATGAAGAGAATGTGTTGAAAGTTGCGTCAGTATACGGTAGCTTGGAAATAGAACAGATGTTTGAAAATTTAGTGAAAGGGCATGGGTACTGCGGTACTCAAACCAAGGACGTCACCCTTTGCCTAACATCCCATTGCAAAGTAATTAGAGTATGATTGTTTGAGTTTTATGTCCTAAACCGTTCCTTCAACCGGCACAGCCACCTATTGTAGAACACTTTCCATAAAAAAAAAAATATGAATTTGATAAAGTATACGTAGACTTTGAGGGGGGGCGGTGTTTGGGAAAATTCTAGGAAAGTCTACGATGGGGGATGTATGAAAATGTGATTCAAAACCATATACTTATAGATATGTTTATATGCATTTCTATATGCAATAAAAGCTGCTTGAATAATATACTTGAACGAAAATAAACAATAAAATAAGAAATTTTGTTGTACTACGATCAAAATATAATAAAATTTCTGGAAATAATTGACTATACAAAATGTCCGTGGTGATTTCATTTGCAAGTCAATATGAGAATCAAAAGATAAGATTTGTAATGTACTGGAGAACAAGTTGCAATATTTGAGAGAAGATCTTTTCTGCCAATCTCTTTTCATCATCATTAGTTGTTTGGATGATAAAAATACTTCTTTGTCTAAATAAATTAACTACATTATTTAAAAAGTTTTCATAGTGTACAATATTTAAGTTATGTAGATAATTAGTTCAATATTTAGAGCAGTTCATTCAATTTATTTCAAATCGGTCGTTTTAATACACATTCTCAACTGACTGTGGCCTAAAGAGTGAACATAAACAAACACACGGTCAACAGAAATATGTCATTAAGAACACAAGTTAACCCAATATTACAGTTCAAACATTTTCGCATTTAGTCCTGTCATTTTATCAACATACAGTATATCCCATAAAAAAATGTGAAAATCCATACCTCAGTATCAAATAAGTTTTTTTTATCATAGAAAATGATTTTGTTTGGGAAATTTTTTATTCCGCTTTTCATGATTACATTACTCGATATGTCCACCATTTTTCTCTTCTCCAAACGGGGACGGAATCGAGAGCATTCCTTCTCAATGTATGAGTCAGTCAGCGAGATCCATGCCATGGTAATGGACGCCTTCAGGGCGCCAACACTAGGGTGAGAACGTTCACAGGCCTTACTGTCCAAACACAATGATAACGGAAGCGGAACGGTAAGCGGTAAGTTTGACAGTTGCTGCAAATGGCGTAGATTTGTCCAATTAGAAAAGGCTTGGATCCAACCTGTTTTCTTTCCGACAAGCAGATTTACTCAGATCGGGCTACGCCGTTTGCCGTTGCCGTTCAGCTTCCGTTATCATTGTGTTTGGGCCATTAGCCTGAACATAGGCCCATATTGAGTAATCTCAAGGATTCGAGTCCGGGCTGCTAGGAGGCCAAATGTCTTTTGGAAAAAAATCCATATTTTCCTTTTAGCCCCGCTTGTGTCCTCTATGAGGTATGACACTGTACCCCGTCCTGAACATTTTCTCATCGTAAAATACGAAGCCAAAAATAGGATCAACCCGTAGCTGTTTGATTCTGAGAGATTCTGAGAGATTCTGAAAATTGAGTTGATCCACTTTTTAACGAAAATTGAGTACCATTTTCGAGAGAGAAAAAGAGGTAGCATATAATTGTACTCAAAAATCGAGTAAAGTGACGCAGGAGGGCACTGTTTTGTTTACATCGTCTCAGAGTATACAGTCCGATGATTACACACAGGCATTTAAACAGTAAAACTAATGTTTAAAGCTACCCAAAAATAAGTATTGAAAACTTTCGCATTTTTATGGGCACACTGTACGACAAACAAAAAACACCAAATTTAATGTCCTTCCTTACGCCCTCGTGTGCAAAGAATTTATCAGCATTTAATAATGAGAGAAACAACACCATACCTTACACCATGGCGATTTTTTAAAAGAATACATATCTTTACTGTTTCCTGAAGCCAGTCCTGCAAGGTTGAGAGTTAGTTTTCAATTTTCAGCTTTGAAATTTCAGACATCGTTTGATCTCAAACCTCGAAATTCAATTTCGACCGTTGAACGTTCATGGTTCGCATATCAACTTGCACAACCTGCGGAGAAAAAAAAAAGTTTCAATTCCCCAAAGTGATACATTTCGCTGCCACAATCCGATTTGAGAAATTCAGCCCCAGAGCCGTCACCCGAGACGGCTTTCCTCACTCGTCACTGTAGTCAAAAGGGCGCCCGATTTTGTTTTTTTTTTCCCATTGCGGATTAAGGCAGTGTCACCCGAAAAACGAAAACCATTCATTCCTTCTTGTGCAAAGAATCCGACGCTCCGAAGGGAGCACACAAGACGAATCATTATTCTTGCAAGAAGCCTTCTGCTGTGATCCCTGCAGCCCACCCGGAAGAATTTCGTTAATTTAATGGAAGAAAAAATCGTATAAAGTATATAAATTCATCTACCCGGCGACGGCTCGTTTGGGAAGCGTTTGACTGTGTGAGTGTGTTTGTGTGTGCGTCAGGAATGTAGAATGTGTATCGTAAATGTTTATTTTTGCTCGTTGCCAAATCAACGAACGAACCGTCGTCGTCGTCGTCTGGCATTTCCTACTTCCTTCGCCAAAGGACCAAAGCAGCAAGCCATGATGGGGCCCTTTCGTTGTTAGGAACCAACCAACGGGCGGCCGACTTTACTTTATATCCAAACACTGACTACTGTGGCAATGATGATGCGACCGTCCCCCCCTTCGTCGTCGGAGGTGGAGTGGGAAAATTGTACGTTTTCGTTTTCATTCATAATATTAAGTGAGCTTATTTCCTGATCTTGGGCCAGCGCCTTGGTTGGTCGACTTGAGTAGGGAAAATGCGGATGAAATGAAGGGAAAACGAGAATCGAGTGAACTGTGATGGAAAACGGAAATGGCTTGCGGTGGTCGAAGGAGGTGGTGACGGACTTGGCAGGTCCTCGGGTGATTCCGGTGTGGGAGGGCTTGCGTTGATGAGTGACTGGCTTCTGGGGGTGGTGGAAATGCAATCTACGAAAGAAATAGGGCTGAGGCAAGCAATGGTAAGTCCGTTATGGACAATCATTTATTTTCCTTGGCTTTGATCAAACATAGAAGGTCAGCTTGAATGGAAGGAAAGGAGGTCACTCGAAATGGTAGAGTTGAAAAACACGTGCCAAATTTAACTGAAATTCAGTTCTAGACCATGATGGCGTCGCTTTAAGAACGTCGATGAAAATTTGGCAGCAGCTGATACTGCAGGACACGAGTAAAACAATCAAAGCAACTTTACCCGCAATATGGGAAATGCATTTACAATTCTTCCCTTTTTTTATCGTTGATCTAATCCACATGAGTAGCTGCTGCTGCTGCACTCGTACTAGAGCGCGCATAGGCGTAGCCAGCATTTCAAATAGGGTGGGGTGAGCTTTTTTAACGTAGGGCTACGATTCTCTTTTATACCGGGTGTCATTACAAAAATTTGAAAAATTAGAGCGTTACGCAAAAGTGAAAGGTTTTTGAACGCTAATTACTCTCGTTTGGCTGAACAGAATGACTTAATTTGAACACTAGTTAACCAGAAAAACTTACAAATACTTTGGATTAAATTTTCAATTGAGTGCTATTTGTATAAGTAGTTCAATTTTTTACCTTAGAATTACCTACTTTTGCTCCTATAAAAATCTGCATACGACCACGTTGAAAATATGGTTTTCTCTTTCCGGGTCATCAAAACTAATGTACTAATATTTAAATATTTTACTAAACGAATCATGAATTAAGTTTATCGTTTACCGAAACGAACCCTGTGGCCACCCAATCTGGATATCCAACATCCCAGTGATTTCTCTTGGAAGTGCGGCGTTGATCTCGGCTTCCAATAAAGCGTCGAAATAAACGTCAACACATTCCTACCCTTTCCTTATTTGACCTGCATTCGGGCGAGGCCAGCGTCGGTATTGTATTAGTTTGGGATCACCAGTTTTACATCTGTTAATCCTCTGCAGTGCATCCGAACTCGCGAATGCATGAATGATAAAGACAATGTCCTAACTTTTCAATGTTGGGACAAAAACTAATGTATCTTTATCATTGTTGCATACTCAACACAATAATGATAAATTGCACGGCAGAAGAATCAAGATTAAAAAATAAAGAGTGGTTAATATGTATTTGTGACCTCTAGTTCAAGAGAAAATGACTACGACAGTCATTGTTTACAAAAGCAGATTCGCCCTAATCTAATGTTGGCGCTGAAATGTTTCATAACATCCGATTGTTATCTAGCGATTGAGACATAGTGTTGTATGTATGTTGCTTTGTATGCAACAAAAACACATTCAATCATGTCCTATGTTGCATCTACTGGAAGGAGACAATAGTGCTGTTGTTTTTCTCACCAATCGCTTTTTGATGAGTTTGCCTGGAAATGTCACAGCTATGTCGCGCTACACGATAAAGGCTCACATGCAACCACCATGCAACTCATAAGGCCACCGTAAGAACGATTACGGTGAGTTGTTCAGTTGTATAGTGGAGCAAAAGGAAGATGGCAAATGTGTGTTTTGACAGTTCTAATAAGATCAAAACCAAGCTGGTGAAGACAAATGTGATTTGCTTGAATCTGTGCGCTTTTGCAGTTGAGCGATTCCACGAACAAGTGGGAAATTCTTCCAGTTTTTATTTTTTGTATTTTTTGATTTGCATGAAACCTTGCATACAAGTTTTTGGGGAAGAAAAACGCCGTTTTGCATACTTGGTTCGCCATTTTGAATCTAGCCTTACTTATGAGAAGGGCCTATGAAAAATGCACATGATATCTTCAAAAAATTGTATCTCGGAAACGGTTTGTCCGATTGGTTTGGTGTCTTGGACGAAGTTTTAGACAATTGTTGGTGCTATATGGAGAAAATATGCACGGTAAAAAAAGTTTGGTTTTGTGTTTTGAACTAAAATATAGATTTTCCCTTAAAAGTGACCTGTCAATAATTTTTAATTATTCTTATGTTATAGCTGATTTAAAATGCTATCTAGTGCACAGTAAGTTGTTCTGGAGAAAAAACGGTTACAATGAAAAAAAAAATTTAAAAAAAATTACAATTTTCAAAAAAGCCATGAAAAAAGTCAAAAAAGTTTGTCACTCTAATTTTATGAAAGTACATCAATTTTGCAAGCAAAAAGTACTTCGGTAACATTTTTCTAAGATGCACCGTTTAGAAGATATTACTGATTTAATATTGATTTTTTTGATAACTTAATAAGTTTTGGCCCTTTTCGGATGTACTTCGTGTTTTTTAAGTTTCAAAAGTATTTTTTTCGGAAAGATTGAAAAATTTTGAGTTAAAATGACACTGACAGCTTAAAGATTTGAGTGAAATTCTCTGCCTTAAAAGTATTTTGAAAAACAAGTTACAAAATCCCACTATCAGGAACAATGATTTCTTCAAGTGATTTTTGGTGCGTTGTGCTGAAAACAGTTTGATAACAGAACTTGTTACTTGTATGATATCAGCTTGTTATTTTCCTTTGCTAGGGTAGTTGGTAAAGATGGATGAAAAGATATTGTTCATCTTTCCAACCATGTCCGTTTCTAGCGGCATGATTTTGCAAATCGTTAACTTGTCTAGCCTAAACACTATAATTACAACTGTACATCCCAAGTTTTGAGCTCCAGGACTGTTTGGATAACCTAGAACATCCCAGATTAGCTCATAATGTTTTTTTGTTTTTCCAGAGGACTTAATGAAGATGTTTGACTTCATATCATGAATTAGTATAGCTGAAAATTCTACCGTTGCAATTGAGATCCTAAGTTTAAATCATCTCGAGCAGCCCTGATTATCTCATAGTGCCGCCGGTTGACCTTTCAAAAGATTCAAATTACTTTATTGATTGTTTATCGCTAATTTGTATAGCTATAAAAGCTACAATAACAACTGTAGATCCTAAGTTATGAACTCAATAACAGTTTGAATGACCTAGAGTATCCCAGATTTTATCAAAAAGCCGGTTTACCTTCCAAAAGATTAAGTGAACATAATTGAACACATATCGTAACTTTGTACTACCGAAAAAGCTACAGTTTCAACTGTAGATCCTAAGTTCTGAAATTGATCGTCCTGAAGACTAAATGAATAAGGCTAAATAGATACCCTAGCAAAGAAAAATAACAAGCTGAAATCATATAAGTAACAAGTTCTGTTATCCCAGTTATCGTTTTGATTTCCACTGTTATCGCATAACAAATTTAGTTATCACCATTGGCAAATTTTGTTATCATATGTTATCATTTTGAACACATTATTTTTTATGAACGTTATAAGTTAAATTGTAGCACTATAAATATTTCCAGCATATTTGTACGAGAAATTTTGCTTTTAGTCAAAATATTTTTTTCAGTTATTAGCATGAGACTTTGATTTTAAATTGATAAAAAAATTTGTTACTATTTCAATGAATTTGCTTATAGGATACAGGATTTCTTATCAAGTTGTTCTCAGTGATAACAAAATAAGTTATTATTATGATATTCAACGAGTAGTTTTTTGTTATTCATTCTGTTATTTTGGCTGTTTATTCAGCCTGAATGAAAACATATTCAGTGATCAAAAAGTGTAACCTGGTATAAGAACTTGTTATCAAATTGGTAAAATCCTTTGTTCGGGTACTCTAGCAAAGTAAAGTATCAAACTGATATCAAATAGGTAACAAATTCTGTTTTCTCAGATATCATTTTGAACTCACCTGTTATCGCATAATAATTTTAGTTATCATCATTGGCAAATTTTTTATCATCAATTTTCCAATTTTTCAGTTTGTCAATTCAATTCAATTCAATCAATTTCAATTTTTTATTATCAATTTTTTAAGACGATTTTTGATGAACGTTAGTGAAATCTTGCAGCATGCTGACGAATGCTGAATACTACCAGACGAATGCTGAATACTACCAGCATGCTGACTAATGCTGAATACTACCAGATAGATATGAAATTGAGCTTCTCATCAGAAGCACTACTTCAGTTATTAGTGTATAAATTTTATATCATGTTGATAACTTAATATGAAATTATCTCAAGAAATTTGTCCATATCACAGAATTTGTTATCAAAATGAATTCGTTGATAATGAAACGAGTTAATATTGTGATATCCAACGAATATTATTTTGTTATCTCTTTTGTTATTTTGGCTGTTTATTCAGCGCAAATGATAACATATTTTGTTATGAAACACTGATAATCTGATATTAGAACTTGTTATCAATTTGGTATAAACCTTTCTCGGGTATCGTAACCATACATAATCGAAAAAGCTACAGTTACAACTGTAGTTACGAACTTCTTCATTTTAAGGATGGTCTAGGTTCCAAATCTAGCTTAACGCACTAGTTTTTTTTTATTTTTTCCTGATAGAGTAGTCAATTTCCAACAAGTTTGCCGAAGATAGTGTTCGTTTTTGTGCAGTGTGTAATTTTATACAGGCATATTTCTCCAGGACGAAGTCTATCCACAACAAATTTTATAATTGCTCAGATCAGTAATTTGTTTGACAGCAACAGCTTATTGTTCCTTTTGTTCATGTTGCTGATAAAGCAATGTTGCTATCGGCAGGGTTGCCACATTAATTTTCGATGATGTTGTTTTGAGAAGGAAATAATTTCTCATCACCATGAGGCTCTAGGAGTAGACAGCATTTTTTGCTAGAACAAAGTTGCAGAAGAGAAAGTATTGATAGTTCCGTTAGCTCACGGCAGGCTGGAAAATTGAATAGTTTGAAGTCGAGGCGGAGGGCATGGTGAGGTAGTATTCCGAAACAGGAAACACAGACTCTTGCCAAGCATCCCCAAGCGGGTAGGTCAAGGCATGATCGAATGCACCACCTTGACTGGCAAAAGTCTGTGCACTTGATCGTGCTCATATACTACCGATAGCTTTTTTAATAGTTCTAACGAACTGTCTACTTGTACTCCCAAATCCCCTACATGGGAGAGAAACTGTTCCCGCTCCTTTTGGGTTTATTTTTGGCATACGACTTCTGATTTAATTTTCGTTCCCATCTTTAATTTTTGCCCAAAAACTCTTTTTTATCTGTGTTTAACTGCAAAAATCTTGGTAAAAATTTTTACTTCACATTTTGTGCTTTGATTTCAGATGATTACCGTCCTCAGCTCACGAAAATCATTTTCAAAGACGTGTTCCTCACCGCTTTCCAAGAATTTGGATATTGTTCAATAGGGCGCAGCTTTTTGGGGTCAATTCTCGGTGCAGTAGACCGAGGCATATTTTTCAACTTCTAACGAAGATGTTTCTCGAAATCTAAAACCCCTAGATCCGCCAGGTATTTTAGGAAATCACCCTTATTAAAATTGTCAAGGAGAATCATCGCGAGTTTTCAGCTGATTGCAGGATTACATATTCAGGAATTCCGTAGCTTTTGACTTGAATATACGATTACCTTTGTTGATAGGAGGCAATACTTAGTTTAAGAAGTGGATAAGTGGCTGCGCCATTGGCTCATTATGATGACAACAATCAAGCCCCTTGTCTCAGTCGGATTAGATCGCAAAAACCAACACGAGCTCCAAAAATCGTTCCATATTTCATTTTAAAACTGACTCCAACAATAGCCATCTGGTAGTAGACGGATACAGAGCTGTGTAACCTGGAATTTCTTGGGTCAGTTAGGGCTGCAGGACAAATAACTGCAGATATATCGCATCATTTGTTCCAGGTATACTTGCGGATTTTTGCATGCGTAACTTGCGAAAAGAGCCAAAAAGTGGCACGTATATTCGATAATTATCAAATCAGGTCAGTCAAGTTTCAGCAGCTTCTTGACGGATTGGTCAGAACCCTACCTAAATTTCATCTTTTCCAAAGCCCACAAACCTTTTTCTTTGTAATCGATCTGGAACTGTTTATTAAATGCATAAAATATGTATAGGGTTTTGCACTGCAAGATTATATGAAAGCTTACAAAAAATACGTTCAAAATAACTATGCTCCGAATAGCAAAAATAACAATCAAAAACATAATTCTAACTTCCCTCAATTCCTCTGCATAAATGCATAAAAATACTTCTTAATTAGAAGAACAGTATTTTTGTAGAAATCACTGATAAAAATTCTGCGAAATTTGTAGAACAATCTCTTGCGGAACGTTGAAACAAACACTTCTCCAACGGAACACTTGCAAAAAATATTGAAGTAATATATGGAGAACTATACGTAATAATCCTTGCAGACATCATTAACAAAATTTGAAAAATAATTCTACAAAAAATCAATTCCTGAATTTTTAAAGATAACAATAAAATATATGAGATTATGGAATACATGCACACAATTCTTCTTAGATTTCTCACAACAAATAAAGAATTTTCGTTCTTGATAAGTTCTTTCAGGTGTACTCCAGGGGTTCCTTTGAAATCTTAAAATCTTTAAAAAATCATGGGTTCTTCTACATATTTTATCACAAGAAATTTAAAAAAAAATGCGTATGTTATACAACAAGAAACTCATGAAAGAATCCTTGGAAGATTTAATACTAACGTATGAAGAATACCAATAGAAACGCCAGGAGGTATATCTTCCTGAATAAAAAATTGCAATACGATTACCATAAAAAAAACCATAAAATTATAATTGATTATGGGGTTGAACAATAAACCATACTCAATTGTCAACATAATATATTAACAATTAAGTGTATTGTGGACAAAATTTTGATAATATAAAAACCATAGAATGAAAAGTTTTTGTTTTAAATTATTCGAGAAAAGATGGAATATTTTATTGTTACGATACATGACAACCGGTCATTTCTATTGTAAAATAGTCATCCACAATAGATTGTATGGTGAAAAACAATAAAATCACCTGTAATCTTATCGTTGAGAATAATAGAATCTATACTATCAACCATTCATTTTGCTATATTTTTACTATTGATTGTGTCGTATTTTCAATGTGATTTTTATTAGGGTTAAGCAATGTCAGAGAATGTTTGAGAAATTCTATCAAATTTTCTTCAAAAATTATCTCAAAACATTTATAGAGCCATTATTTGGGGGCATACATACAAACTGACTTTTAGATTGTGATCTGTCACGGTAGTGTCAGTGTCAATTGTTTTGTTTTGCTGTGTGAGGCCAAAACAGCACACTGGAAGTAAAGGGTGATACGGTCAAAATTTGGTCAAGGAAAACGCGTGTAAATCAGTGAAATCGTTTATTTAAAAAATCAAATTAAATTTCTTTTTCAAGTTCAATTAGTATCAAATTCAGGAAAAATATTCAATTAGGCTTCCGCTTTTCCAAATCCGAATTGCCGGGCCTTACGCTTGACCCCTGCCATCAGATTTTGTACAGCCACCTTGTCCACCTTCTTCGCCGCAGAAAGCCAGTTTGCCTTGAACTGCTGCTCGTCCTTAGCAGTTTTTTGGTCTTCTTTAGGTTCCGCTTGACAATAGCCCAGTATTTCTCAATTGGGCGGAGCTCTGGCGTGTTGGGAGGGTTCTTGTCCTTGGGAACCACCTGCCCGTTGTTGGCGGCGTACCACTCCATGGCCTTTTTACCGTAATGGCAAGATGCCAAATCCGGCCAAAACAGTACGGAACAACCGTGTTTCTTCAGGAAAGGCAGCAGACGTTTATTCAAACACTCTTTCACGTAAATTTCTTGGTTGACAGTCCCGGAAGCTATGAAAATGCTGCTTTTTAAGCCACAGGTACAGATGGCTTGTCAAACCAGATATTTCTTTGCGAACTTTGACAGTTTCTTGTGCTTGAAAATATCTGCTACCTTTCCCCTTCCTTTGCCGTATAAAACTCCTGTCCCGAAAGCTGCTTGTAGTCGGTTTTGACGTAGGTTTCGTCGTCCATTACCACGCAGTCCAACTTCGTCAGCATCGTCGTGTACAGCCTCCGGGATCGCGCTTTGGCCGTCGTATTTTGTTTATCATCGCGATTTGGAGTCACTACCTTCTTGTAAGTCGATAGTCCGGCTCGTTTTTTGGCTCGATGCATGGTTGTAGACGATACACCCAGCTTATTTGCGGCATCTCGTAGAGATAGGTTAGGGTTTCGCTTGAAACTACCGGCAACTCTCTTTGTCGTCTCAGCGGCTTCCGGTTTTCGATTTCCCCCCGATCCAGACTTCCTGGCTGTAGACAAACTTTTCCCAAACACTTAATTTACATTTGTAACGGTTGATTTGGCAACTTTTAGCGATTTTGCCAACTTTGCGTGCGAGTAGCTCGGATTTTCGCGATGCGCGAGCAAAATTTTGATACGCTGCTCTTCTTGCTTGGACGGCATTTGACAACTGAAGAGTGAATTCCAATATCAAAATAGGAGCAACATTCTACACACACACACCTTCAAAATGAGGGTGTTCAGGTTTTAAATGCAAAATTAAAGAAATACGTCAAGTTGATATTGACCAAATTTTGACCGTATCGCCCTTTAGTATTGATAACTAGTTCGATCCTTAACTGTACTCATATTTTGAATTTGAGGTTTATGAGTGGACAATCAATTGTCAAAAATCTTAAAAATCTTGGTTTTTCTCAAAAAAATTTAATCTTTATATACAGCTATCTGTATGAAAAAATTGAAAAAAAAATCTGTGTCAATCAAGATAAATCTATGCATGTGGCAACCCTGGCTATCGGCAGTGTGTTGCAATAATGTCAAAACGTTTTTTTATCGCTGTTAACATGAAAGCAAGGACATAGCAACCTGCAGCAACACATGTGTGCGAGTCACAGCATTTTCTCAAAGCAACTTGTCTCTTTCGCATCATCGATACAACATTTCGTGGTGTTGCTTCTTGTTTTGTTGTAATACATTCAAGTTACAACATATCATTGTTGCAGAGTGAAAGAATAATGTGTCGCTGGGTGTATCACTCGTCATAATTATTATATGTTTTTAGGTATAACATGTGAATATTTGACACACTGATCCTCTGTGTAGTAACAGCTGATCTGGTAAAAACGGAGTAACAACCTCGACAATCATGCTCATTATCCTGCTCATGCTCACAAAAACAGATAAATTCTTTAAATAGGATAAGAAAACTGCAACTTCTTGGTCTGACTAGCTTGCTGTCTTGCTTTCTCAAACACTGAATCAAACTGTTAGATATGATCAACATATATTCTCAATAATACTAAACTACAGTACCGTAAAACGGGGTATTTTTGATCAGCGAGGTAACATGATCGTTTTGGTTTCTTAATCTAGTATTATTTGGGTTCTGAAAGCTATAGCGTTTGGTTTGAATATTCTGTTTTATGATTAACCAAGAACTGAACATTTAAATGAGCATAGTTTCTTCAACTTTCAACTACCGGAAGAAAAAGCAATCAATACTTATCTAATAGCTAATATTACAGGTTAAGAAATATTTCCTTAGTAGCACATTTGTTTCAACCCAGTAAAGATGACTGATCTGTGACTCAATAAGGTCACAATCGAGCTGCTGAAAGCATTTTTGCTCGTTGTGTGCTGCTTAGGATTTTTACATACTTTAGGCTAAATGGGTTGGGTTCGTGGTTAAAGGGAAAGGATTGTAATAAAATTGTTAGTCGTTACTATTTTAAATAATTCTCATGGATGTCAACTGTTTACCCTTTTTGCTAAAACTAGTTACAAATTGAAGCAACTTCGTGTATTTGACTTCATTTAGGAGCAATCTGACAAACATCCCAAGCAACACAAAACAGTCATTTTTGATTACAATAGCTTGATTGTGACTTAATTGAGTAGCATTGGAGTAACATCAACTGTATTGCAACTAACTGTTACCTTATGGTAAAAAAATCTAAAAAATAATAAAATTCTAAAAATGATACATCAAGGCGGGTGGGGCAACGGCAATCCCCTGCCCTCCTGGCTACGCCTATGAGAACGCGGGAAATCGATATTCCAGAAGAGCGGAAAGAGATAATGCAGTTTTTCCCTTCGCCAACACCACTCATGAATGCATTCATAATGTATGCGGTGCGGTGCGGAGAGAATTCGCATTTTATTGCCCCAGATTTCCATGATAGTGCAATAAAACTGAATTATAAACCAGGAACAAATGTTCCGATTTGCCCACTTTAGCCATGAGATTTCAATTGCTAAGGAGAAAAGAGACACACGCAGAAACGATTAGATTTTCAATAAACGATTTCGCCGCCAATGGGGGACGGCTGGTTTGAATTTAATTGAAGAAACTGGGTGAGGTCGGAGGGCCATTCCAGTGCCGCCCTGGTTGGTGGCCACCCTTGGAGGGACGTGCTACTGCGCTTTCCTAATTAATACTGCTGGCCCCTTTGGCGTTCGCCTACTAGGTTGCGGAATCTAGTGAAAATCAGAACTACGGCGGTTTGTGTCGGCCCGCAGATTTAATTCAATTCACAGTTTGTGGCACCCGGAGGCCTCCAACCGGGACAAACGAGCTACTATGTCGGTCGTAAAAACGACAAGTCAGCCCAAAGACGATTCGATAAATTGGTTAAAGATGAGATGGCAGGTTGGAAATGGCAAGCGATCAATAAATATTGATGAGCGCTTGTTTCTGGAATAGCTATTCTCATTTCTTAGGATCGGTGTCCGAAGGAACACTTACGCTTGAATTGAATTTTCCACTCGGCATCGCAGCCAAAAAAACGATCCAGCTGTGCCAGAGATTAGCCTTAATCCACAGACCCGAACACTCCGGAATAAATCATAAACAAATTCCGAAATTTATTCTCCCGGAAATTCACTTGTTTGTTCAAGGGCTTAGGTCCTGCAGGCATCTCGTGCATATAATAAAGCTTATCTGTTGGCTTGCCTTGCACACGAATCCATACAGGAGCATCTGGGCGAGGCAAGCAATTTAGGGGCCAGGGCTACTCGCAAGGAATATTGATATGTTCACGATGATGATGATGATGCTTTATAGAAACAAGGACGAGCCATATTTTCGTTTAATTCGCTATTCTCCTAGCCGGAAAGGCAGATCGTAAACGGATTATAAAGTTAGAATAACAAATACTGTCGTCTGTCAGTTCGGGTTCTCTTTGCCAGAGCTGAATGCGGATTGCGAGTAAAGAAAAACACAAACCAACAAAATATGACTCCTATGAATAATGCGATGACGCGTAAGGATCGTTCCGAGGCGCCGCAGCCCCCGTACGTTGAATGGGCTTAGAGATTTCTGGAACTCCGGTTTTCTGTTTGTGTAAGTAATCATTAGAAAAAATAATATGACCAAAAACGCAATGCAGTGAGCGTAAAAAATTGCCGAGGGATGCTGAAAGGGATAAGTGAATGGCCACTGAAGGCTGCCAGGAAGGGTTGAAATTGAGACGTTTCAATAAAGGTTTACGGCAGTGGATGGTCGTAAGCTAATGTGAAAGTCGTGTAGTTTGGATGTTTTATGTTTTAATCAAGAGAAAGGAAAGCCTTGCGGAGCACAATGAAAGGGAGGAATTATGTGATTGCGTAGAATTAGTGTATGTTCGAGATTGATTGAAAAATATTCATTTTACTTAGGCGTTCACTGATCATTCAATGTTTGAATATGTGGATAACACTAGGTTCAGAAGACCTAGGACAAGGTATTCAAAAACCTTAAATGTTAAAGTAAATTTTAAAGAAAGTGGACTGATTTCAGTGTTTTTTCGATAACCCCGCATATTTGTGGTGAACCCAGCTGACATCACCTATCGTAGCAACCCTGTGTGTACAGCCCCATTGGGTTGTTCGAATTGATGACGCCGAACTCCCAAGAAACAATTTTTGTTTTATTACAGCCGCATAGCACTCCTCCCAGCTTCATAGATAAACTACATTCAAAACTGTTTTGTCTATCAACACCTCCTCTATGACTCTACAAGCTCGAAATTAAAAAAAAAAAAAACAAAAGATGGTTGTGAAAACTAGTTAATAAAACCTTTATAAGACCATAAAGATTTTGAAAATGTTATAGTGAAAGATTTTATGACCACTTGAGAACCTTTATAAAACCTTTTGGCTGCCATGAAAACCATCATAAGGTCAAACTGCACTTATATCGTGGTAGTACTGCTTTGTTCGATTCTCCCAACAAATATCAGTGTCCAATAACCGCTTGATCAAAGAGAGCTGCAGAAGTTATTCAGCTTTCGAGAAGAAAAAGCTGAACAACTGTTTGTTCCAAATTTGTTTGAACAAACAGTTTTTCAGCATTGATGTTTGTTGGGCTGTGCTCGTCTGATTCATTTAGCGGTAAATACTCTCTGAAAAAAAGCTCTAGTGTTGCGGAAAATTTTGATAAGAGCCAAAAATCAATGCGCCTCAGAAATTCTTCGAGCTTACAACAACAATACAAAATTTAAACAACTGTATTCGGTAAATTAATCATGAATTTTCCTGAAAATTTATTTAATTCAATAAGGTTATCTGAAACATTGCCAAAATTGGTCTCCGATCTACAGTTCATTTGCATGGCACTGAAGATATAGTGCATTTGTTTTTCCACATTTCTAGTATTTCTTATATTTCAAAATGGCGACTGGAAAAAATCACAGTTTTGCCAAAAAGTCAGTTTATCTTCGCAATGACTACTATTTGGTCATTAGGTGACCTTCCTCAATGCCAATTTGCCGTTCAATGCATTTACTGCAGGCAAAAATGTTTTAAAATGTGTTTTAAACAGATCATAATAATGTAATATACACAGAGTGTTTATTACCGAAGCTGGTAAATTTTCAAACAGCTGAGTTTTCAGTTACCGAAAACTCGGTTGATATCACAGCTGTCAAAAAGTAATGGCTTAGTCAATAAAAGAAAATACTGACTTTCTCTGTAATCGATTTGTTTACATTTAATGTTACTGAGTGTGTTTTGCTTTGTTTCGAGATGGAATTAAAACAGTATTATTTTGAGATTTTGCAATACAAAAATCATTTTTAGCAGTGAACAAGTATTCAAGGGAAACTGACACAAGTTTTATCTAAGCTAAAATGATAGAAATATTTGACGCAATAGGCATCCAGTAAAATTCACACAACTTTGGCTTTGTGCACAAATTACGTAACGCATGAAGGGGGGAGAGGGGGGTTGACCAACCGTTACTTATTGTGACATATGGGGAAAGGGGGGTTTTAAAATCGTTACGTAACAAAATAACCAATTTGAAAAATAAATCAAAAGTGAATAACCAATTGAAAATCAATAAAATTTCCTGTGTGCCAAGCAAAGCAGCAAATAGAAAAGGGTTAATTTATACTAGTCAAGAACTATTTGTAAAAATTCTGGGAAAACCCCACTTTCAATTCGTCAAATGAAAGCTTTCAATCCATATTTCGAAGGAAAAATATCGAAACTGAACCAAAACTTTGTTTTTGTATTATTCATCACGTTTGCCATAACTGAAACACTGCACCAATGATCGCCATAGTTTTAAATTTTGGTTCCTTTGATGGCCAATTGCATGTGTTTTTTATAGGAGTGGCCATAAAAGAAACACATATATGGCCAAGTGGTGCAAGAAATCTGAAATTTTAAGAAAAATGGATTGAGTCTATCTTTTGATTTCCGACCAAATTCTAAAGCTTCGATAAATGGAGACGATGTGATCTTAAATAAATCGTACCTCTACACGCTGAGAAATAGATTTTTCTGTATATATTCAACAAATTTTATTGTTGATTCACGGCTTACGCATAACTTTTATTTATTCAAACAATACCGATTTAATTTTTGAACCAACAACAATTTCTTTTGTCTCTTAAAGCGCTGCAAAGGAAGCTTCTATTGAATACAAAAAGATAAATACGTAAATACTGTTGAATCAAAAAATAAGATTTTTGGCAACGATGCACCTTTGCATTGATTCTACCAAAGCGGATGAATTGAAAAAATATATATTGTTATTTATATCAGAAGCACCTTTGCATTGATTCTACCAAAGCGGATGAATTGAAAAAATATATATTGTTATTTATATCAGAAGCATTGAAATAATAAGAAATTAAGCTCAATTTTTGATGATAATTGATTTTACAAAATTATGTTGCTAAATCAAGAATGATTTCTGTTAGAAAAATTAATTGACTAACAATATTGGATTCGATAAGAAATTTGCTTGCTTCAAATATATGATTGCATTAAACTAAAACAATGTGGATTTAAAACCCAAGAAATGTTGATTCTAATCATTGCGTTCAATCGCCCAATATTCCTCTGCGTGAAGCCTACATCAAATCTAGACAAAATAGTCAAAAGGTCGAAAGTAACATTTGTAAACAATGACTTCTAGCATATTTTTCTTGGACCTACTTGCTCCTACAAACAAAGTAGCACCAGATACAAACACAGGGAGTTATTACCTTTTCGTTGGAAGTGGATATAGGTGTTAGAAACCTTGCATTTCCAGGCAATTTACTGTTGTTACACTGTTGTTCTATGTTTCTGCCGTCATAAATTAGACATACACAGCGCGCCCTTATTCATACACTGCACGGATCAAAAGGATTAGTGGATAAAAAAATATAATTATTATAATAATTAGATAATAATAATTGCAATAGGTTACTATTATGCATTGCATACCATACTGTTGCAATCTTTGAACTAGATTTTAGTTATATGAATAAAACTTTGAACTTTTCTTTAAATTTAAAAACATTTGAGTAAGCTTGTTGAACTAACATTTGAAACAGTTTTACGAATATTCAGTAACCTGAATAAATGCATTACAATAAGTGCAATGTTTTTCGTAATCTTTTTAATAGCTTTAAGTTACTAAAATGAAATTTATTAACTGATGTTTGCAATCTTTACTAATTTCAAGTTACCCAAATGAGAATTACACATAAAAATAACAACAATAATAGTTTTGTGATGATTTTAACAGAATTTAGTCATAGGAGGGAGGGCCGTGAGCGTTACGTAACTAAAGGGGGGAGTCTGGTCACGTGTTACTTATTGTTACAAAGGGAAAAGAGGGGGTCCAAAATCCCGTTTTTTTTCGTTACGTAATATGTGCACAAAGCCTTTCTTGAAATTGCATAAAACTTGTTTGGATTGTGTAGGCTTAGAGACGACCTGTACTGCCTCTACAGTCCTTCAGCTTGAAAAAATTTGTTTCACTTCCCCTGGGTGAATGTTGGTTTTAAAAAATCGATGTTGGTGTTAAAAATGCTGTGGTAATGATAAAAATCTTCTTGGGGCCTGCTGCGAACTTGGCACGGGGACTCAAGTACGTCGTGACTTCAGCCGCGAAATGCTGAAAAAGGAAGCAATGCATTTTAGATCCAACCTTTTTTGTCTTAGAAGTACATCCAAAGATAAGCAAATTTATCGAAAAATGTCACTTACAATACAATTATTGTCTTCAAATCTTTTACAAAAATGATATCCGAGTGAGCGCATCAGGAAGTTGCGCGAAGGATATAACAATTCAATTATGTTGAGTACTTCCCTAAATGTTTAGTACAATATAAAATATGTAGATTATTTGGTAATATTTTTTACTGAAACATTTTATTTGACGGTAAATAAGGTACTCGTTGTTAACATTTGCATTAAAAAAATGAACAAAAATTGCCGATTTTTCATGGGTCTTCACTCGCAATGACAAAACTACCCATGCAGCTTTAATCATAGTAACCCATGAGTCAGTAGACAAAATTTGACAGCTCTATCATTCGAACTCTAGCCGTGATGGCAAGAACAGTGAAGCAACTCCGTTCACTTTGTGGACGCCGGATATGCCCGTTCCGTCATCTAGAACATCTTGGCACTATTAGACAACAATCAGAGCATCGAAAGAAAGCCCGATTCCGGACGGCCGACGACCCTGAACGACAAGAAGCTCCAAAGGAGGAAAACCGAGGGAAAAGTGGCTTCATCACTGCGTGCACTTGGCCGGGAGGTCAGTTCAACTGGCCAAACAGTGAAAAAGTACTTGACGATCATGAACATACACGTCAGGAAGAGAAAGTGGCGTCCACTGGTTTCGGAGCTGCAGGCAACGACGCAGTGGCAGCGGCAGCGACTGTATAAGATGGTCAACTCGATTTTCCGGGCGGATCGCGACGTGGCGGTGGTGATGGAGGACGAGATCTATCTCACCCTGGATGGCAACGACTGGCAGGGCACATCGTATTTTACTTCCCCCACGAAGGAAGTCAGATCCGAGGTCACGTTTATTTCACACACCAAGATCCCCAAGAAGGTGCTGCTGTGGCCGACAATCATCGAGAAGGGGATGTCAAAGCCGCTCTTCTTTCGCTCCGGACTGGCCGTGAACGGGGAAATTTATAGTACGAAATGCCTGCCGGAAGTTGCGTCGTTCATCAAGTAATACCATAAGGGCGAAGAAGCGGTGTTCTGGCCGGATTTGGCGTCGGCCCACTACTAGAAGCGATCGTTGGAGGAGATGGAGCGGCTGAATATCGATGTGGTACCCAAGTTGGCGAACCCACCCAACGTCCCCCAGCTGCGTCCCATCGAGAATTTCTGGGCCAACCTGAAGCGTAAGATCTACTCCAACAATTTGGTGGCGAAAGCTGAGTAGGAATTGATAAATAAAACGAAGAAACAACTCAAAAACACGCCTACACGCATGTTTTCGTCCGCCATGCCGAATGTTCCGGTTATCTGCCGGAAGGCCACTCGCAAGGGCGTAGAATTTTTTTGCAAGTAAGCGTAAATAATTATTTTCCATGGGAAATTTATCAAAAGCAAATATCTGTCTTAGCTTTTTTTATCACCGTCAGAAAAAAAAAGTCCATTTATTTTAATGCAAACGTTATATGCGATTGTGGTTTGGGTTCAATCACGAATATATCTCTAAAACAAAAACTTTTTTAATATAAAATTTTATTGGTCGTCCTAGAAGTTGATAGGTTGATTAAAAAAAATCTCCGGTTTTCTAGGAAAGCATGACCAAATTATTAGCTATATTTACTCCGAAATATAGTTTATCTACCTCTTCATCGCCACGAATGACCGAGTAATATTCCATACTGTTTGGTAGTAAGTGCTCTCAAGGACGTGGAGCAACACAGGTAATTGTTACCCATTGTATCTATATTAAATAAATTTATTTTTAATAGGTCTGCGTCGACCATCAGTTGAATCGGTTGAATCGGTTGTGTCGATAATTTTTTCCGCAATATTTTGTTATCGGGCGAAGCTTTTTGTCTATTGTTTCGGTTGCCTATTGTTCATTGCGTGAGTGATCGAGTGAACATGATAAGTCGTGGTTCGCTGGATATGATGTTTTATTCGTTCGCCGTGCTCGTCGGGCCACCCTATCTTGGTACAAATAAACCACTGTTGCATTTGGGAAGTCCATACTGGTGGTGTGAACGTTCACACTATCACACTCTGTGAGTGGCCCTTATAAAGGTTGTACGGAATCAAATTGCACCACTTTTAAATGGCTGTAACTTTTTGCCCGTCGAGTATTTTCTATTGAAATTTTGGGTGGAATTAGTTCAATGTGTATTTTTTTACGCTGTGTGAGCTCACTAGCAGATGTGCAATCGTTGCGAAGATGGAATTGGAAGAAAAGCAGCGGCGCAAAGAAATTGTGCGCACGTACCTCGATAATCCGGATCTTTCTCATCGTGCCATCAGCAGGAAGCTGGGAATGGTACATTCTACAGTGCCTCGTATTTTAAATTGGTACCACGAACGTTTGACCATCGATCGGAATGAAAAAAGTGGCAAAAATGGATCTCCGTATAGTGTTAAGGATCAAAAACGGGTAGTTCAAGCTTTCAAGAGGAATCCCAACAGTTCAGTTCGAGATGTGGCGAAGAAACTGAATCTAACCAAACCTTTCGTGCAAGATGCAAAATAACCTGAAGGACTACACGCGTAAAAAGTCGAAAAGGCATCTAATCGCGATGAACTGCAGCATACGGTAGGTAAAACACGTGCACGGAAGCTCTACACCCAGATGTTGACGAAATCACATTGCCTCGTTATGGATGATGAGTCGTATGTAAAAGCAGACTTCCGGCAGCTTCAAGGGCTCCAGTTTTTCACTGCTCATCATAAATTTGATGTTCCTGAAGACATTAGAATGCAGAAGATGTCAAAGTTTGCCAAAAAATTTATGATATGGCAAGCAATTTGCTCGTGTGGAAAGCGGAGCACCCCATTCGTGACCACTGTAACGGTCAATGGACAGGTGTACCTAAAGTAATGCCTCCAAAAGCGTCTACTTTCTGAGGTCACACGATGGTCCTACGATTTTCTGGCCGGATTTAGCCTCGTGCAATTACTCGAAAGTGGTTTTGGAGTGCTAAAAGGCGAAGGAGGTCAATTTCGTGCCGAAGCATCTCAACCCTCCGTACGTACCGGAGCTGTGACCAATTGAAAAGTACTGGGTCATTATGAAGCAGGCACTTCCGAAGCATCCTAAGGAAGTGAAATCGGAGGAAGAATGAAGAAAAAATGGATTGCCACGCAAACAAAGTTGGTCCAAATGTTGTACAGGACCTTATGCGTAGTATAAAGAAGATGGTTCGTGCATTTGAATATGGAATTGAAATTGAATAAAACAACATACACTGACATACACTTTGATTGTTGTTTTTTGTACTCTCCCATGCGCGGAAGTAACGATCTTTGATGAAGTTTGTCAAAAGCAGATAATTTCTCATCTCCATGCGAAGCGCTAGGGGTGCACGGTAATTTATTGCTAGAACGAATAGAACTGAAGAGAAAGTGTATTGATAGTTCCATATAGGGCAATGGCAGGCTTTGAAATTGAAAGATACAAGTTTGAAAACGAGCGGTCCTGACATGTTTAAATTTACTCCCTGAAAGTTTGAAGATGATTGGTTGATCGGGCGAATTTTGCCGAATATGTGTGTGTGTCGTAATTTGATTCCGTACACCCTTTAGTATCCTTACTGTTGGTTGAAATTGGTCCAAATCGGCTTTCTAGCATTTTTAAACATCTCCTAGTTTCCCAATGAAAAACCACTATCCCTCTTTGTGAGTGGTCCAATAGCATCGTTACTGTTGGTTTAAATCGGTTCATATCGGAAATCAGTACTAGTTTTTAAATATTTCAGTTAACAGCTTATCGTTAACCAGAACGAACCCTGCTGCCACCAAATCCTGTTATCCGAAATCTCAGTGAAGTGCAGTGGACTCCACGGCTTCCAATAAAGCGAGTTTCACGTCAACATATTCCTACCCGTTCCTTACTTGACCTGCATTCGGGCGGGCCGGCGCCGGTGTTGCCTCAGTGTAGGATCACCGGTTTCTTCATTGAAGATGTAAGTAAGTCCCAACCATCATCTGTTGGTTCTCTGTGTAAAAACAGCTAATCTGGCAATAACGGAGTAGCAACCTCGGGCCGTCAATCATGCTCATGCTATTTATCGCCACGAACGACCGACGAAAAGGTACTACCGGAACCTTCCGGTTTTGCTTTGTTTCCCATGACACAACCGGGCGGACTGTGGCGGGTGGGCGAATTCATTCTAACTACCAGCTGAGCGCTAGTGTCGAAAACTGAGTTCATTTTGGTTCGACTCCCGCCCTATATACTTGCATTGAACAGCACTGCCAAGAAGGAAGAGAGTCTCGAAAAAGCTGAACAAAGCAAAATTCACAAGAGCGGACGAACCAAAATTATAAAATCAGACACCGGCAGCAAAGCAAAATTATTTTGCAGCTGAGGGATGTGGCCACTGCAGTATTATTCATGGGAAGGAACTTAATGACATTGAAAGATGAAGACAGTTGGAACCATTCGCTACCCGTTTTTGATGACCCGGAAAGGGAAACCTGATCTTATGCAGATTTGTATGGGAGCAAAATAAGGTCATTTACATTAAAAAATATTATATTGATGGCACTTAATTAAAATTTAAATGCAACAAATTTGTAAGTTTTTCTAATCAATTGGTGAGTGAATGAAGTCATTCTAGTCAGTCGAACGAGAGTTATAAGCGTTCAACAACCTTCAATTTTTCGTATCGCTCTCATTTTTCAAAATTTGGAAAAGGCATCCGGTATAGAAAAAAAAAACTTAGTACAACATTAAAATTAGAGAAACACTAGACATGCTGTATGGAACTCAAAAGGACCTCAATCATGTGTAATTAAAAAACCTGTGTTTCATTCAATCTATAAATGGCATGTGACTGTATTTGATAGCTGGATTAGAAACGCACTTACTGAGTAATTTCATTCCATATAAAAAACATTATATGTATGCAACAATAAGCCAACAATCAACTAAATTCTGACCGACATAAATCTATGTCGCTACATGTTTGAAACGGTCGGCTGGTGGCAGCAGTAATGATTCGTTGCCTGTAGCAAACAGTACAAGAATGTCATGAGATTTTCTCCCACGACGGTTCACTATTGCGTGTGTTTAAACTGTTCGTAATGAAAAAAGTAACATGTTATGGAATAATATCAAACTACAGTACATTTACCAGCACTGGTCTACCAAGGAGTAGATCGTTGTTTTTGTTATCTTTAAATCTAGAGATTCATACCTAATCGGTAGGTAATCCGTTGTTGTCGAACCAGAATATTTGTTGTTAGTGTGTCATTATTATACTGTAAGTCATTTCAGGCAAAATTCCAGAAAAGTTTTCATCTCTCCCTGAAATTTTACCAACATATAATTATGTCTCATTTTTTTTTCAAATATAGTCTTTATAAGATAATCTTACTTTAAGCCATTCCCCACAGCAAGAACTATTACAAACGACAAGAAAGATCGAACATTTTCAGGAATCTTAATGTTCGTTTTTCCTTAAATATCAAGCTTCTACATTTCACCTCTTGTGTTTTCATCTTCTTCTTCTTATTCTTCTTTCTTAGCGTTTCAAGATTATTGTTTTTGCAATGAGCTTATTGCTTGCTCTCAGCTTGGGGTTCTAAATGCACTTCCACACTTAAGAGCTTTCGATGCCAGGTACCATTATTGCATTAGTATGAGTGTGTGACAAGTACCATCATACCCTATGCCCAGGGAGTCGACGGATTTTCCTTAGCGAAAAAAATCTAAACCAGACCAGGAATCGAACCCAGTCACCTCCAGCATGGTTTTGCGTTGAGCCGCGCCTTTACCGACTGAGCTAAGGGAGAACCC